>SJXQ01004307.1:138135-196089 GCA_006408695.1 Aepyceros melampus
GGGATGAGTTGGCAGAGTGGCAATGTAACATGTATGATATCATAAGTGAAACAAATCGCCAGTCCAGGTTTGATGCAGGATGCTTGGGACTGATGCACGGGGATAATCCAGAGAGAGGGTGTGGGGCAGGAGGGGGGAGGTGGGGGTCGGGATTGGGAGTTCATGTACACTCGTGGCTGATCCATGTCAATGTGTAGCAAAACAAATACAGTATTGTAAAGCAAAACAAACTAAAAAAATAAAAATTAATTAAAAAAAAAACAATATTGAACAATTAAAAAAAAAAAAAAAAAAGAATCCCCATCCTGACTCATTCACTTTGTCTGAAAGGGAGACCTGCCAAGTCGATAGTATAGATCAAGCCCTTCAGAATCCCAAGCTCAGTAGATTCCCAACTGCCCAGTGGAATTGCTAATTCTTCTCAGATGAGGCCTCCTAGTCTCTGTATATCTTCTCTTTTCCTCTGAATCCCAAGTATGTTATCCTTTCATCATCATTACTCTTGGCTCCCCTAGGCCCTTTCCTTCTTCTTGGCAACACTAAGGAGAATATAGTCCTGTAGTGACCTAAAAATTACTCACTTTTGCTTTTTAGATTTTGTACCTTCACCTTTCTCAAGGTTTATTTGGTTTTACCTGTTATGAGATAGTTAATGAGGCTCAGTTCTTTCAGTTTTTTATAGTCCTCGAAACGCATGTCACATCAGTTCCCTACTGGGCAAGAAACCTCAGCAGTGTGCTCCAACTAGACGTTAGCCTCTCTGTTAGCCCCTCTTTGGTCTTACAAGGAGTCAGAAAGTAGAATTCCATCCTACGTTTTTTAAAAATATATCTTACCTTTAATAGGTCCAAGCAATATTTTTTTTTATGTTTGAGGGAAACCTCAAGTGTGCAGAAACTGCACATTTATAAAGTACCTGAAATATCCTAATTTCAGATTACTATTAAAATCCTTCAGTTGTTCTTTCTTGATTACATCTGTATCCCTAGGTTTTTATTCTTATGTCCCTTTCTTTTCTCCACAAAGGTGATTTTCTAGAACTATATGATCATTTTATAATATCAGATGTGGTAAACATCACTCATATACAAAACGCCCAATTTTCCTTTCCATTTATATTTAGGGGAGATTATACATCCCAACCTCTTTTTGGAGGTAGACCAGTTGACCAGCTCTGACCAATGAAATGTACATGAATATGATTTTAATCTGATTTTTTCACTATCATGACTACCAGCTATACTCTGACTGGAGGATCCTGTTAACCTCTCTTACATTATGTGATTATATGAAACAAAACTGCTGATCTGTTGACTTATATTGCACATGTAGTATGAGAGAGAAATATGTTTGCGCTGTGTTCAGTAACTGATATTTCAGGGTTAATTGGTTACCAAAGAATAACCTAGTTTATTCTGATTAATAAAACCACCACAGGATAAGCAGGCTTTAACAATAACAGGCTCTATTTACACTAGTGGAAGAGGAACAGGATTCCCTAGAATGATAAATCCATTGCAGTGTCCATAAACTCTGGGAGAGATTTAGACCAGATAACGTTCTGACTTATTAAAGTTGGACTAATTCAGAGACTTCATTTATTTTTGCATTTAAAGATGCATATTCCTTGTTTTTCTATGAGAAAATTAGATTTCTTTTCATAGTGCTATTTTCTGTGAAACACTTGTTTTATTTCTACCTTGTTTTTCTAAAGCTTTCGTATCTAAGGAGGCAACTGAATATTTCAGTGTGAGTGCTCAGTCATGTCTGACTCTTTGCAATTCTGCCTGGGCGCCTTTGTCCATAGAATTTTCCAGGCAAGAATACTGGAGTAGGTTGCCATTTTCTACTCCCAGGGGATCTTCCCTACCCAGAGATTGAACCCACATCTCCTGCACTGGCAGGCAGATTCTTTACCCCTGAGCCACCTGGGAAGCCCACAGTTGAATATTTAGAGCTCTAAAAACCAGCTCAGTTTCATGCTTCCCACTCCATCCACAAGCTTAACTGTGGCACATTATAAAGGGCTCAATGCTGTGCATCCCATTGTGTTCAGAAATCTGTCTGTGCTTTGCCTCCCACACCTGCCTTGACTGCCTTATTTGTTCTTTTCCTGAGACTTTTCTTGATACCTGGCTCTGGACTCCACGACTCAATTTTTGACCTCTACTTGCTTCCCACACCCTCATCTGAGACCCAGGCATCAATCCCCATATGTTCTTTGACCAAAAGTTTATTTCCCTTCCTCCATTCCCACAGTCTTTCTCAATTCTCTCCTGACTTCTCACATTCTAGGAAAAGAGGTCAGCAATAGGAGGGCAGACAGAAAAGTCTTGAAGCTCACGTGAGTAGTAACAGAAGTTATTTTGGGTTGTGATTTTAGGAAGTCAGTCTCAATGCTTCATGCTTTTCCATGATCTTAATTATTTCTGGGCTCACTAGTTGAAGTTTACTTCTTAACGGCATTGTTATCCATCAGTGTATAAATGTATTGATGTTCAACTAGTGAGAAGAAAAGACAGAAAAATGTCAGGCCGCAAAGTGCTTTATAAAGAAGGACCATTTCTGCATTTTCCAGATGGGTCAGGGAGACACAGCTGGAAAGAGAATCTGGGTTTTTCTCTAAATCTTGTACTTTCATTAGTCTGGGCAGCTGCATCCTAAAAACTGAATTGCTGAGAGGATGCAATACTATAGGCTAAGCTTCCAGCAAGAGGGCAGCTCAACAGTAGAGCTGTTCACATCTATACACACCTCGTACACTGCCTGGTTTGTTTAAAGCACTCCAAAATTCCTACAGACATTGACGCTTCTTACAAAATGTAGTTCTACATTTCTTACAGATCTATTTCAATTAGCGTAGTTTTGCTGAACTGAATTATTTCACTTACTTTTCAGAGCTCATGAGATTATGTCTGTCGATTTTACCATAGGAAGACTAGATAAATTTATCAAGATAATCTCTTTGAATGTATAATGACTTGTTCTGTCTTTTCCCCTGCCCTCAAGTATCCCAGGTCCCCTTTTGAGAGAAATCAACAATTGTTATTCTCTTATTATTATAATATTATTGATTACAAATTCTTGATCCTTTATTGTTTTCTTTCCCTCTGGTCATGTAAGATCAATGATGACTTCTGGCAAAGGCTCCTGATGACTTCAAGAATGTTAAATCAGTTTCATGACTTAATTCGTACTTTTACCCTAAACAACGTCTTCATTTAGGGAATGATTATTATGCAAAGCACAATAGATTTAATGTGATTAAGTTACAAAAACAATATGTCACATCCAGGTCTTGCTATAGATGAAAAGTTGTTGAAATTGGAAAAGGAAAGTCTTCCCTTCTTGGCAGTTGTTTAGCCTCTTCCCTCTTATGTAGTTATCTTTCCAAGCTCCTAATTTTTCTGTTTTTCCCTTGTTTGCGTCCTTGTTGGCACTGATTTGTTGATTTTGAAAGGGCAGTGTTGATGTGTGCTTAGTCACTTTGGTCACATCCCACTCTGCAACCTTGTGGACTGTAGCCCACCTGACTCCTCTGTCCATGGGATTCTCCAGGCAAGAATACTGGAGTGGGTTGCCATGCCCTCCTCCAGGGGATCGTCCTGATCCAGGCATTGAACCTCCAGCTCCTGCACTGCAGGCAGATTCTTTACTGCTGAGCCACCTGGGGTATAGTGTTACCTCTTAATATATATTTGAAACTGTAATATACCCCAAACTTCCATTTCAATATAGCACACTGAAACTGCAGTGTCTACAAAATATTTTAGTACTCAAACAAACTATATTAAACCTAAAACTGAATCTTAAAAGGATTGGAAAATTTTAAGACCATCTTTCAATAGTACTGTCAATAACTTAGCTATCTTTATGTATTCTCTTTTTCTTTTACATCCAAACCTGACTATACCTATTTTTGTTTCAGTTAATTAAATGTTTTCTTTTTATAATGATCAAAGTACTGCAAGAACAGAAAGAAACTTCCAAAAAACAAGAAGCTGTATTTGTGTCCTTCAATCCTAGGAGCATATCCCAATGAAATGATGTCATTGTAGGAAGTATTCTGAGAAGTTTTTCCCACTTAGGGTAGTAGTGACTATGAAAATCAGCAAGGTCCACGCTGTTCACTTTTTTCCCTATCCAAGACTAAAGTTTTTTTTTTTTTTCTTAAGATGTAAACACAAAATTTAATTGAGAATGATATCTCAAGCTATGAGATAAACTCTCATTTGTTAACTAACTCATATGTCTAGCAAGTACAATTAAAACAAAACGTAAACTGAAGGAGCAAGAAATATATCTATTAATATCTTCATTTTGGACCCTCAGCATCCGATCATTGTTTGGAACATGTTCAACAGTGAGTAGACCCTTGTGAATTTAAAAATTAATTGATAATACTGTATTGATATATGAGATTATTCTGGATGAAGCACCAATCATTCCTCAGGGAGTTTGTTAGTCAAGAATGGTTCTACAATGATTAAGGAAATAACTGTGATATTCACCTCTGGGTTAACGTCTCTTTCCTTATGCTTTTTCTGCATTATCATATTGTTTTTTTGTTGCCCACTGATCTATTTTTGCATTCTTCTCTGGTCTCTGATAAAACCTGATTGACAAACTGTTTCTAAAATGCATATAGAGAGATGGAGACAGACAAAAACTGAAAGACACACACACACACACTCACACAGAAAACAAGCAAGTTCTCTCTTGTGCCTTTTTACAAGGTCACTAACCTTGTCAAGAGGGCTCCAATCTCATGACCTAATTACCTCCCAAAAGCCTCATCTCCAAATACCATCATAATGGGGATTAGGGCTTCAACATACAACTTTCAGGAGTGATACAAACATTCAGTCTGTAACAGTAGGTAAGTTTTATTTAAAATTTCAAAGACTGAAATTTTTTTCTGAACCTTTGTAAAAAATAAGAATGAAAAATAAAAATATTAAAACCAAGAATGAAATTCAAGTGTAACTAAAAAATATAAATAGATGAAATTAAATAGATAGGTTTTATTATTTTACATTAGTAGAATTAACATATACATAAATATGTATTATTTTAAGAAATGTTTAAAACTTAGAATTGTTTTAAATACTACCCTTGCTAGATAAATGTAATTTTAAGGAGTTTTAGTGCTATTTTTCTATCAGAAGAAAATCTTTCAGTTAGACACATCATTGAATATATAAGAGGAGACTATAAAATAAAAAAGTGAACTCAGACCTTGATAAATCTAATGATGGATTTAATAAAAAGTAAGAATTTTAATGATTCATTAATCCACTCCAGTATTCTTGCCTGGGAAATCCCATGGACAGAAGAGCCTGGCAGGCTACAGTCCATGGATTGCAAAAGAGTCAGACATGACTTAGCAACTGAACAACAAAAATGACTTCATGGAAAGTTCTGTCTGTAGAAGTCCTCTGTGGGCACTAACCCCCCTATTTAAATTAAAAAGTCATAGAGTAAAAACATGTGAATTCATCATCTCTAAAAAATCATGTAAAAGTTAATCCTGATCAATCTTATTTCTCTTAGGGGTTTTTGACCCTATTGGCGCATGCAGTGGATAAATCTCTGGTGTGAGGGCTGTGCCATGCCATGTAGAATGTTCAGCAACATTTCTGACCTTTACCCAGTGGCCAGTAACAGCTCTCATACAGTTGTGACAACTAAAGAGTACCTCCACATGTTGTCAAACGTCCCCCATGAGCAAAATTTTTCTAGCTGACAACCATTGCTATGGAAGAATGAAGCGAGAATCCCATGACAGAGAAGCCAGATGGACTATAGTCCATGGGGTCTGCTGAGCTACTAAAACAATACCTGAGACTCATCAGAAAAGGAAGGAAAAAAAAAAAAAAAGGGTGAGGGGGCGGATGTAAGAAAGGGAAAGAAACAACAACCTTTTGAGCTCTCTGGTGTTTTACTTGACACCTTTTAGTATTACAGGGAAACACATTTAGAGATAATAGGGATTCAAAACAGCAGCAGACAAAAGTGCATCATTTTAGTGTAATTGAGGAGAAACTGAATCCTTACAATAGTCTCAGTAGGAGAGAGAACAATTGAAAAGTGTATCTTTAGCCACTTATGTGCTTTTGAATGAATGGCAAAAGTACTCTTATCATTCCAACTGCTACTTATATGACTTCTGCACAGTTGGAGAGTCTATTTTAGGCAACTATAAATTTGATTTAAAGGCAAACTGTGTTATGAACCAAATGTATTCACTAGGGCTTGAACCAATCCATTTCTATTTGCTGCTTTGGAACAAAGAGCTAGGACACACACTAAAATAACCCCATCGCTCCAGTACAATTGAAACCAATGAGTCAACCTGGTTCCTTTGTTGTTCAACTATAGAACTCCAAATAAAGTTGCAGCTTGTGTGCGCTGCTGTTTTCCAGCTCCACCTTTTATCTTTTTTTCCAAGTTACTATGATGTCAAACCTCCCACTCAGACCCCTGTGAATAGTTAGTTTATCTCAGCTAAAGAAGCATCAGGTCAATGGCTCTGCAATAAAAGGCAGGAACAAAGGAAAGGCAACTGACAAGAAGCCTGTGGGGGACTCTATAACAGTGAGAGTCCTAGGGATGATAACCACTGAAAACTCCTGATGCCTTCAGCATCATGGAGACAGGGCTCACCTAAATAGGCAGAACCCCTGAATTTGATTCCAGGGAACCTGCACAGGAAAGGTGATAACACTTTTCTCCTGTTTCTCTGAATGGTCTTCCCCTTGCATTCAAATATTGTGGCAGGAGGAATTCTTACCTAGTTAAGAGTATCTGTTTGGTAATTATGAGGTCAAGAAAGAAAATGTTTCCTCTGAAAGGATTAAGTTCTCCCCGAGTACCTACTCCTACTCAGGTAGATCGAATTAAGGAGATATTGGCTGGCTCCTTCCAGTTGCTGAGGCTACCTGGAATACCTGGACCTGGTTTACTCTCAAAAGAAGTTATTTTCAGTCTTCGAACTACAAGCAATGGCTGATCTGTTGGAAGCAATAGAGTCTTTCATCAGGACTTAGGCTGTTTGTGTATTTCATCACTTGTTCTGATACCACAAATTATAGTTTATGGTTGTCAGGCACTGTTTGGAAACTGCTAGAATATATAATCTCATTTAATTGATATTTTCAAGCACAGATAATGTTAACTAGTAAACTTAATATGTATAAGGGATACATATTTATGACATTGTTAGTTTTGTTCCAATACACACTGTCATCCTTGAGGTCCATGGAGAAGAAAGCACTGTGACTGCAAGCTAAAAATGCACCCTATCATTAAGGCAGGCAGAGCAGCATTGATTTTTGCTTTGGGACAGAAAGAGACAAGGCAAGTCTAGTGTAAACTAGGAAGTGATTCTAAGTAAAATACATAACCAACTGAAAAGTCAAAACAATTCGCTCATGAAACTGTTAGAACTGTTAAGAGCTCTGCATATGACTATATATATATAAAATATACAGCAAATTAATACAGTTTCCATGTACCAGTACAAATACAACAGAAAATAAATGAGAAGGAATATAACTATTATCTTAAAAGAAAAAAAAAACCTAGTGTGACCTGTATGTGCAAACAACACACAAAACAATAAATACATTACTCAGACACATGTGAAAAATACATAAATTTAAAGATATGCCACACTGCAGATGAAGAACAATAATTAATGCACCAATTTAATCCAATCTCAGTCAAAATGATATTGATGTTTCCCTTTTAAATCTTGGCAAGATGATTTCAAAATTTATTTACATGAAAAAAAGTGGAAAATATCTAAGTACAAGGAAAAAGAACAACATTGAATGTGATTAACTATCTTAGATATTAAAACATATCCTGAAACTATAATTATTAAATCAGTATGAAAATATAAATAGGTAATTTGAGAAAAAATAAGTTATTTTAGGTAATTTAATATATAATAAAGTAGAAGTATTAATCAATGAGTCAGGGTTGAATTATTCAGTGCAAAAGGGTAGAATAATTGGTTAGATGTTTGGGGAAAAAAAAGATCTTAAAACAGCAAAATTAATTCAATTAAAGATCCTAATGTAAAAATTCAGATGAAAGAGAGGCAGAAGAAACTGCCTTGCCAAGAGGTGTAAAAGGCATTTATTAAAATCAGTTCAGTTCAGTCACTCAGTCATGTCTGACTCTTTGTGACTCCGTGGTCTGCGTTACGCCAGGCTTCCCTGTCCATCACCAAGTCCCAGAGCTTACTCAACTCATGTCCATCACGTCGGTGATGCCATCCAACCATCTCTTCCTCTGTTGTGCCCTTCTCCTCCCACCTTCAATCTTTCCCCGCATCAGGATCTTTTCAAATGAGTCAGCTCTTTGCATCAGGTGGACAAAGTATTAGAGTTTCAGCTTCAGCATCAGGCCTTCCAATAATATTCAGGACTGATTTCCTCTAGGATGGACTGGTTGGATCTCCTTGCAGTCCAAGGGACTCTCAAGAGTCTTCCCCAACACCGCAGTTCAAAAGCATCAATTCTTCGGCGCTCAGCTTTCTATATAGTCTGACTCTCACATCCATACATGACTATTGGAAAAACCATAGCTTTGACTAGACGGACCTTTGTTGGCAAAGTAATGTCTCTGCTTTTTAATATGCTGTCTCGGTTGGTCATAGCTTTTCTTCCAAGGAGCAAGCACCTTTTAATTTCATGGCTGCAGTCACCATCTGCAGTGATTAAATAGTTTTAGTAAAATGGAATATGATTTTTATGAATTAAAACTGGGTAAGTTTGCATACAAAAACAAACATTAATTTTTCTGTAACTGATGATGCATTCATCAGACTCTTTTTTTTTGCAGAAAAAATAATAAACTTGACAGTCAAAAATATTTCAGTTTCTTAATGTTTAAAAAAGTTTCCTATAGTCACTTTAGAGCCCTCACTCCTCATCAGGTCTCTTTCTTTCCCTTTAGCAGTCAGTCTCTGCTTCCCTGGTCCTTTCTGAAATAGTGTCTGGATATAGAGGAAGGTTAAATACATTCTGGTCTCAGAGAAATGGAGCTTTGCTCTGCTTTCTGGCCTGTATTTCCCTGCTGACCTCAGCTGCCATCAGGTAGATTAGTCTTAATCCATTAATCTGCATATCTGTGCTTGCAGTCTCTGAGCTGAGTTAGAGTTGTAATTATTAGGCAAATATTCCTAAAATTTTTCTGACATTGTCCATGAACTCTTATCTCATGGGCATCATACTGTTGAAGCTTCTTTATTGCAAGCCCAGGCTTCTGCTGTATCACCAGTTGTCTCAACTCTTCTGAACTGGGTAACTACAAACTTCTGAATTTTCCTGTTTCAAACTAGTCATAGAACATGACGGATCTTATATCAGATTCATATGCTAGACATCCTCTTAGCCATTTTAAATTTACTTTGGGTTTTCTCATTGTCACAACGAGCACAAAACTTTCATCCTACAGATAAGCCAAGGAAGGGGCAGTCAGGGCTCCAGTATCCCTGGACTGTTTTTACGTGAAGTAGAGTTTCTACTCTGTAAATAAAGTCTGGGTGGGGAAAGTGAGTTTTAGTTATAAAATCAGCTATTAATTAATGGTCTTACAATTGCATAATGGGAATAAATTTAATCTCCTATTAGTTTACACTGTCTCATAAGATTTCACAACATTAGGAGAGTCTGAATGCTAGCCAGAATCCTAGACCAAAGTCAAGTTTTTCCAATATACTTTGAAATCTCAAGTCATCAGGAGAAACAAACTTTGGTAGAATCAAAGCATCATTTTTATTTATTTTCTTCAGAAAATAAAAGTCAGATTCTTTTTCAGTATATATGTATTTTCTTATTCTAATCACTCCACTGCAGCACAATAGAAAGATTGTTCTCTTATCTTGCATTTTACTAGGAAGAAAAACAAGTTCCCTTGTATTTAAAACATCATCTTCCTGTAAACAGAATGATTAACTTGATATTGTGTCAAATAATTTATGAGTATCTAGATAAGATTAAAGGCATTTATTTTGCCAAATTCATGAGGTTACTCTTAACGTTTAGTTTGCTCTCTATCATGTAAGCCAAGAGTTTTTCATTACTCAAAAGCTGTTGCATTTCTGCCCTAAATTCCAGCAACCTTTTGAATGCTTTGACATTATGTAGTATCTGAATAGAATAATCTAATCTACAGTATAAAAAAGTTTTCATTGTAAAATGATTTTTATTTTTCACAAACAGAATTGCTTTCAAAATCAAGTGCCTATCATATATTCTTTTCAACTCACATTCTGACAAATAACTGATACTGACCATCCTTTGCTCTTCAAAATAAAAATGATTCCCTGTTAGAAGACTGCCAAGTTAAAAATATTTTTAAAAACACATTTAAATGTTCATTTCCTTTCCTGTCTCCCCCACAACATGTTTAATGTGCTTGATTTGGGTAATAACACCCAGCAGTCAAGGAAGACAAAACAGCTACCTTGAATACTCTCTTGGCATACTTTTGCATGAACAGAGTCTTGATGCATGAGCAAAAACATTTCAAGGTCATACTCTTCATACTAAGAGTAAACTATGATTCATCATCTCTTACTGGAAAGATAGTTGAGCTATTAAAACTTGCTCTTTTTATGAAGCCTGAACCCAATATCTATATATAGATAACGATCTGCAACGGGACGGGTGAGGAGATAGCTTTGTATAAATACACCAAGTATCCTAGGGAGCTTCTCCTAACAGCTATTTAATTGCTTCTCTTCATTAACTGGAGTTTTAGAAAAAAAGAAAAAACAGCAATCCTATTTTTAATGGCATGCTTATCTGTTAATCCTTTTTAGCATGGTACCTAGCACAGGAATATACAAGTTATACATATCAAATGTTTGGGCATTACAAATATTCTAGCAATAAATTTGATTTAAAATACTCTCCAACTACAGTTAATGAAACTGGAAAGACCCATTTCTTTCAGTTATTATTTCTAATGCTGCTGAAGAGATGCATTTGGGGAAACACTTATCAGAAGTACTATATCAGCATTACAGATATTTGCCAGGGGACTGGATGAAGCTATAATTGCTCACATGAAGTTTGTTTATTTTTTTCAGAGTTGATGGATGGCCACGTTTTTAAAGATAGTATGTATCTGTCATGGATTAACCCAGGAGAGTGACACAAATATGTTCAAAAGCACGAGAAAGTGTTAATGAGAAGTGGTGTATATTAAGAAAAAATGAAATAATCGCAAGGTCTGTTTTATGTTTGACACTTCAGGATGTCGCTTAAAAGTGACATGACACAAATACTGTACTGAGGTTGTAGACTAAGGAGGTTGGGACAGTGAGGAAATAAATGTCTTAAACTAGGATCTCTCAACCTTGATGCTAGAGTCACTTGGGACTAGATAATTCCTTGTTGTGAGAGGGCGTCCTCTGTATTTTACCATATATGGCAGCCTCACTGTCCTCTACCCACTAGGTGCCACTGGTGCCACCCTCAGCTGTGACAAACAAAACTGTCTCCAGACGTTGCCAAATGTCCCTTGAGGGAAAAGTTGCCACTGGAGTTAAGGAAGGCAGAGGAACAGAACATCCTGGCTAATTTAGCATAATGTTATCATATCACATCTGGGAAAGCTATAGATTTTTGGGTTATCCATATGTTTCCTAGTTGCTCCTTTATAGCAATAAATCTCTTAAGTTAGTACTTTCTTGACTTACAGGAAGTGCAGGTTATTTCCCTTTTCCAATTTTCCTGAGTAATTTCTTCTGGAAGTCCTTGGAGAGGCAAAATTCTGATGTGAACACAACTTTTTTCTTGTAGTTATGGAGAACTTCTTTTCCAGTGTCCATGCCTCTGGTCAGCCCTGACCTCTGTTGCTCAAGGGTTATTGATCATGTAATTTTAAGTGTTGCCCCACACAATCTTCATTTTTGATTTTTTTTTTTCCCCTCTGACCACCAGGGGAAAAAAAAGTTTTTTCTTTATGTGTCTAGTCTTTTGACGTGTTTTCTCATAGTGAGTAGGTTGGACCACTGATAGAGTCATCCATGTTCCTACATCATTCTCTTCCTTAGACAAAGAGGCATCCCTAGGAGCAGTGTTAGGGGATGGTAATCCCAATCTCATACTCACCCTGAAAACATTATTGTTCTTTCCAGTTCAGGCTATGCTGCTCTATCAGAATTGTTTTCCACTCAGATATTTTCCCATGAAGTTCTTTGTCCCATACAGATCAAGATCTATTACATGGAATCTGTTTCTGTGCATTGAACATTCCAGAGCAGTTGAGAAGCATGCTGATCAGATTATAGTGGTTAGAAGATGCCTCTACCCAGCAGCAGAGAAAAAGCCTCTGTGGACTAATGAAGTTTAACTTCCAGTTCCATCAGATAGTTTTTATTTGACATAGCCTCAAATATTATGTTATGTATTTTTGTTTTAGAACTGGCAACTTTACTAATTTATTTGTTAAAATAGTTCTGATACAGTGTTAAGAGATACAGTTATTATTCCCAATTAATCTATGAATTTTATAACTTGATGCATTTCAAAATTTATCTAACAGAATGTATGGATGGAAACTGGAAGAATAGGTATTTCTACTCTGCATTGTGTGGTATTAATTCAAAGTTGTATATATCAGAACAGTGTCCTTACTTTGCATAGTTTCTTGGTAACTGAGAAGTTGTGCATTTTGAGAATACAGCTTTAGCTGCACACTTTACAGTTAGCACAGTATTATGTAAAATATAGACTGCCTGTATTGAATGAGATTGATGAAGGAGGACTTGTCTGGTGCATATTAGAATATATGATAAAGTATTAGAAATGAAACAGTATTTCTTACATAAAGATAGATAACTACTCACAGGAAAAAAGAATAGAGTGGCATATCAGTAAAGATTCAAATGTAGTGTATTATAAGCAGACACTTTTCATTCTTTTTGGATTTGGATCATATATTTTGTCAACCTCTGTTATACACATGACCCTCTATTATCTTAGTCACTTAATTAATTCAATTATTTATGTATAATGTAGTAAGTTCTTAGGAAACTGTTATCCAAGCCAAAAATGAGAGCAATACAAAATCTTGAATTTATCTAAATCATATTTATCTACCACTATTTCACTATACAGATATAGCCATAATAATAATGAAAAATAATAATAATGAAATATGAAATAATAGTAAAAATAATGAAAAGTAAAGTAAATCAGTAATCAGAAAAGTCAGAAAAAAAGTTTCCTCCTAGGAAACCAGTATTGGGGTGTGATCATCTTTCTTCTATGTCCTCACCTGGCCTATGTGCTCCTGTCTGCTCCTTTCCACTTCTCCTGCTGCCCAAACTGCTTTTAAGGTCCTCCAGGATTGAAGCACAGGGCAGGAGTAGAACTCAGGGGCAAGACAAGTTGAACAGTTGTGTCTTGTGTTGGCACAGCTGGGAGAGACAGATGTTTAAATGGCAGCTTTTTCTCTTGAGGGACATTGTGTTGCTTATTTTTGGACCTGATGCTGGATTTGTCCTATCTAGGCTGTCAAGGGTTCCCCAGGCCAGATTGTGGCTCCTCATGGCCCATCCTCAGTTTAGCTATTTTCATCTTTTAAAATACCTGGAGACTGGATTTCTGACACAGGGATCTAATCTAGCTTGTAGGAAATTCCATTGTTGTCTCAGTTCTGCCCAGCAGGGGCATGCCATTCTAGCCAGTCTCTCTGCTTCACACTTAGTGTGAGTCACATGCTGATCTCCATATCCCTCAAATTCCAGGCCATATGTGTCTAACCATTATCAAAGCTTCCTTGCTTAGCTTTGGGGAAGGAGAAGCACTTTTTCTCTAATACTTGCAATGTCCTCTATTGCTGGTCTCTTGAACTTTTGATAGTTTTAGCTCTTTGTATAGATCCTCGATGTGGATGATGGTTTAATGTTTATTGCAAAACCAGCTTCTGATATCTCCTTTTTAAGACCTGTATAGAAAAGTTGGCCTTTTGATTTGAAATGTGAAGATAGCACCTACTGTTCTCAGAACTGCAGTCACAGCTGAAGCTCTATGCAAGAAGAATCCTATGTGAAATCCTGTTATAAGAACTCATAGGAAAGTATGCAAAAAAGTTTAAGATTTTTTTGCAAAAGAACTCTTCAAAAATTTGTCAAAGTTTATAAAAATACATTCAAACTCCTAAGTAATATAAAAAGAAATTATTTTATCATAGTCAGACTTTTAGAATTTAGTAAGTATAAAATTTTACACTTTTAACAAGTGTGAGGATATTCGTTTGCCTTGATGATGAAAGTGTGAATTCTACATCCCTTCTGAAAAAGCAATCTGCAACTTCTATTAATTTTTTTAACTTATAAACCTATTAACCCAGCAGTTCCACTTTGGGATTCTGTCCTTTTTTCCTGTAAAAATGAAAGTACTAGTATATATGTCATCAAGGATACATATTGGTATTTCAGCATTGTTCGGGGTGGCAAGAATGTAAATTGGTAAAAATAATTAATTAAAAAAAAACTAATTAGCAGCAATGACAGTATCCATAACAAGATATAAAATGGTTGAATAAACTTAAAATGTTATGCAACCCTTAAGACTGATTAATTAAAAATATACTTGTTCTTCTGTTTGTATTCCCCATGGATAATTACAGAGTGAAACAAAAAGAAGATACAGAAAGATGTAGGTATCATGATAATTTTTTTTGGAAAAAAATTGTACTTTTAAGTGTATGTGTTTATGTGTATATAGGAGGTGTATTATTATGGAACATGGAAAGAAATATGAAGAATAAATTAATTACTTGGGGCTATTGAGAAGGGAAATGTCATGAAAGATTAAGGGGATAAAAAGTTGAAAGAGGCAAACAAAAGAGAAGTTAACATGTATGAAATGACATTTATGAATGTGTGCAAATTTTATTTGTGAATGTAATAAAGTAAGGTGATAAAAAAAATAATACAGGGCTCTGAGTAGCAATAAGGAAACAGATCAAACTGAATTCCTAGGAGAAGTTTGGGGAAAAGCTTGTTAGCTCATATTCTCATATAGAAATTGAACTATCATTCTTGTCAGAAAAAAAAAGAAAAATTTTTTAATATAATAAATTGAGCCCAGGTACAGTAAATATCAGATTTAATCACTAGACATAATTATAATTGAAGATACAGAAATCAAATAATGAATCATGTGTAGAGTTAGCTTCAGTTTTGAATCTTTCTTAGGCCCCAAATTTTCTGGAATAATCTCAGAGCAGAGGATTTATTTTTCTATAACTATCAAGCCAAAGAGGAAAAAAAAAAGTTTTAATAAATCAATTCTTGACATCTTGCTGGTGTTTTCTTCCTTATCACATAGACTCTCTCTTTTGTAACAGTGTTAGTGATTAGTTGATTTCTGAAGCCTGAGCACTCAAGCTCAAAGGACATAAAAAGCAAACAGGATATCCTTGCTTATTTCTTTAGACAGAAATTCTTGTTCTGATAAAGTGATTCTCAAAGTACAGTCCATGTATCTTTTGGTACACAGAGACTTTTTCAGGTACACCAAGTTAAAGACTTCTTTTGCAATACTATGAGTCATTATTTGCCCTTTTTACTGTCTTTATCTCACCAGAGTATCATGGAGTTTTCCAGAGGCTAATATTTAATATCATAATAAATTAGATCAGAAGCAGACACCAGAATTTAGCTATTTTCTGTTTTTAAGCTATTATTATTTTTCATGAGAATCACTTACTCATTAACTTATGAAGGGTTTCAGATCATATTAAATAATCACAAATACACTTTAGTGTTAATTTTTCATGTGTTAAATATCACTAGGTATAACCCACATAAACACAGGCAGTTTGTTGCTGTTCAGTCACTAAGCTGTGTCTGACTCTTTTTCAGCCCCATGGACTATAGCTTGCCAGGCTTTCCTGTCCTTCACTATCTCCTGGAGTTTGCTCAAACTCATGTCCATTGAGTTGGTGATGTGATCCAACCACCTCATCTTCTGTCATTGCCTTCTCCTGCCTTCTGTCTTTCCCAGACTCAGGGTCTTTTCCAAGGAGTCAGTTCTTCTCATCAGGTGGCCAAAGTATCGGCTTCAACATCCGTCCTTCCAATGAATATCCAGGACTGATTTCCTTTAAGACTGACTGACTTGATTTCCTTGCAGTTCAAGGGAGTTCTCAAGAGTCTTCAGCACCACACTTTGGGGTCTCAATTGTTTTTAAGGATGCAGAAAAGATAGTGAGGCAAAACATTAGAGAACTACTGTGCGAGTTAGTGTGTTAAGCTCTTTCCTTTCACACAAGACTGCAACTATTTTTGAGTGCATGTATTATGGCAGGAAAAATCTGGGAATGCAAAGTACAGTTGCATTCATATACCACTAACAATATAAAAGCAATGGGGAAAATGATTAGCTTCACTGATACGGAAAGACACACTCATTCACAAAAGATAGCCATGTAATAGGTTGCCATGTTTCAATCAAGTATAAAATTGACACTCACATACACTTTTGTTGGGAATCTAAACCAGTCAAACTGCGGGGGGAAATGCCTATTAAAAGACAAAAGCTATTTCACGTTAACTGAACCACGTCATTTGTTGTATGCCCCCGGTGGATATGTTAATGCTGACCCGAGTTGGCAATAATAAAGCAAACCACGTTCAGTGCAGCACTGTTTATAATGAAAGAAAGAAAAGGGATGAAATCTTTGCTAATAAGAAAATTCCACCATATGTTATAGAATGCCCATTCAAGAAATTCTGTGAACACAAGGAAAGTAAATAATGTAGATTCTGTGTCTAATACACATTTTAATTATAATTATTTCAGATATTTAAGTTGCAGAAAGTATGAGTAGTACATACTTTATGTATTTAAAAAGAATAAATGTATATATGTACAAATTCTAGTGTGTGGATCAGTATGTGTAGCGAGAGTATGAGAATGTGTAAGACTGGCGTGTATTTGTGTTTGTGTAGCTAGTTTCTGGAACTATACATGAGAATTAACCAATGTTTATTTCTTGCACTGATAAAGGGGGTATCATGGGGGCTCTGGGGGTTTTATTTCATATCTTCTTTGAATCTTCTAAAATCATAAGCATTTTTTTAAAAAAAAAAGTTTTTGTGTTACTCAAAAAATTTCAATGCAGTGTATCTTCTTTTAGAAGTTTGCCTTCAGGAAGATACAATTACATTAGACCATAAAGAGCTTTTTGAAAGGCCATGAAAAAGGCAATGTAGGTGAGTGTGTTCTATGATAAAGTTAAGTTCCAATCAATAAGCATTTTTAATCATGTACTGAACACACAGCTTACAATCTATGCTGCTTCAGGGACCTGAAGATGACCTAATAGGGACCCTACCACCCAACAATTTGCCAGCTTGAACTCAAGAATCTTTACTCTAGGATTAAGGTTGAGAAAAAAAAAAAAAAAAAGGGATTCATTGGAGCTTGGAAAGTTAGGTGGAAAAAAATTTCTATGAAAAACTTTCAATTCAGGGAGTTGATTAATATTTCATCGTTCTGACAGGACATATGCCTCGGATATATGCCTGAGGACAGAAGTGACAGATAGAGAGGGAAATAAAGAAGACAGAGAAAAGAAACAGCAATTCACATCAGTGACAGTAATAACATTTTCTGTCTAGAGAATAGTGCTTGATATTTATTGAGAGCTCACCCTGGGTTATGACCAAAAAATTAACAGATGTTATAAAATGACAGTATGACACTCTATGATATTATAATCTATGTAGCATATATTTTATTTTTAAAAACATTTTATTGGAGTATAGTTGATTTATAATACTGTGTTAGTTTCAGGTGTACAGCAAAGTGAATCAGTTATACATAATTTCTTCTTTTTCAGATTGTTTTCCCATATAGGTTGTTATTACTGAATATTGAGTATAGTTTCCAGTGCTATCCTTATTATCTGTTTTATGTATGTAGCGTATTATACATGTGAAAGTGTGAAAGTCGCTTAGTTGTATGAAACTCTTTCTGACCCCAGAGACTGTAGCCTGCCAGGTTCCTTTGTCCATGGAATTCTCCAGGCAAGAATACTGGAGTGGGCTGCCATTCCCTTCTCTGGGGGATCTTCAGGGACCTGAACCCAGGTCTCCTGAATTGCAGGCAGATTCTTTACTGTCTGAGCCACCGGGAAAGCTCAATATTATGTATATTGTATATTATATTTTGCATGTAGATATTATGCATATTATATATCATATTCTATATCATATAGAATTGTCAAATGACTAATGTAAATTGATAGTATCATCTTATTACAGCTTTCAGTCTGCCCAGGCTATTATTAACTCTTCATAACCCTTTTAGGGATTATGTGTGATTCCTTTTTGAGGAGAGGAAACAAAATCTCTGAGAGGCTGAGGACTTGTTCAAGGTCTCACAGCCGGTAAGCAGTAGAACTAGATCCCCATCTTCAAAGTCCTTAAAAACTTCACTACACATTTTATTTATAGATAACATAACTTTGTACAGCTTACATGATACAGAGACTAAATTCTCGGTTTTATCCCCAGACATTGTACACCAATGTCTTATGGTTGCTTTTGTTATGAGCTCTTATGTCATAACCAGCAAACATTGATGGGATATCTGATGTATCCAGGCATTGTTTAGAACTTGAAATGAGAAATAATCTGTGTTTTAAAGAGACTAATAATTGATTACATGAGACAGGAAACATGTGGGAAAAAAAAATGAAAGTACCATACAACGAGAGATGGAAAGATCGGGGTAAAAAATAGTCAGAAAATGACATGGAAGTTTACAGAAATGAAGCTTTGTGGCGTTAGGCAACTTGTTTAATTTCTATTATCTTCAATTTCCTTACCTGTAAAGTGAGTTTGTCGTGAGAATTAAATCCGGAACATGTAAAGCACTAAGTGCTTGACATATAAAAAGCACTTAATAAATAGACACAGTGTTACTAATATTTTCTACTCTCCTTTCCTTCTCTTTTTCCTCCATTTCTTCATCTTTCCTGAGATTTCAGACTAAAGAGCATGAAAGGCCTCAGTGAGCCCTTTAAGAAAGATACTGAGAAATGAAAACTCGAGGAAAAAACATTTTTGACGTAGGGAAGGCAGCAAGTAAATGCATTTCTAATATCAAACTTAGAGTATAACAACGACATTTAAGAAAATGACTCTAAAATTGTATGAACTTAAAATTCCATATGAGAGTTTATACATGCTATTTGGATCTCGACAATGCTAAATAATTAATATCCTTTTTCCTTACCTTCTTCCAAGAGAGGAAAGGACTGTGTTATGTAAGCCTCATTTTTCCACATTTCCTAATCAGATAACTACCTCTCTCTCTGAACAGAGAGAGAGGGAGGTCAGCATGCAGACAGAAAGACTTTAGGAAACTGACTCTCAACAAAACCAGGGAGGTAAGGAAGAGATACTTTAACACATGTACACACACACACACTATACACACTCTGAAGACAACAATGTTGCTGGTCAACTTTCTTATCCATTCCCCACTGTCTCTTTGCCACCAACCCCCAGTTAAGCTCTCTAAATTTTCTAAGTGATTAAAAAGAATAAATAAGGCCTGAATAGGAACTCTCTGTAGGTCATTTGTGTTATATATTTCTTCTCTCATTCTAAAACTTTTTTTTTTACTTAATAGTGCTTTTGATAAATAAAAATGTTTAAATATATTCAATTTAATAAAATATTCCTTTATGGTTAATGATATTTATACCCTGCTTGATAAATATTTCAGAACAAATCTACATACTGTGTATGCTTAGTTGCTCAATCATATCCGACTCTTTGCAACCCCATGGACTATAGCCCATTGGGCTCCTCTGTCCATGGGGATTCTCCAGGCAAGAATACTGGAGTGGATTGCCATGCCCTCTCCAGGGGATCTTCTCAACTCAGGGTTCGAACCCAGATCTCCCTCATTGCAATCTACATATTACTAGTAATTAATTTTTGTGTATGATAAGAGAAAAGTCCGAAAGAAAGTCTGAAAGTGAAGTCGCTCAGTCGTGTCTGACTCTTCGCAACCCCATGGACTATAGTCCACCAGGCTCCTCTTTCCGTGGGATTTTCCAGGCAAGAGTACTGGAGTGGGTTGCCATTTCCTTCTCCAGGGGATCTTCCAAACACAGGGATCGAACCCAGATCTCCTGCATTGTAGGCAGACACTTTTACCAGCTGAAGCATCAGGGAAGTCGAGAAAAGTCAGTTTTATTTATTTATTTTCTTGTGGATATCCAATTATCTAGCACAGTTTATTAAAAAGACAGATTTTCCCCCCCTAGAGAAATGGAAACTTATGTTCATACAAAACCATGCATGTGAATGTTTATACAAGCTTTATTTATAATCTCCCAAAACTAGTAACAACCCCAGTATCCATTCAAGAAAAAAAATAAAAGACTGTACATACAATAGAAAACTACACATCAGTAAGAGGTAATGAATTACTGGAAGAAAAAAGATGGGAGGAATAGGGACAACGGGATGTGAGATAGAGAAATGCGGATGGATGGATAGATGAGAGAGTGAACAAAGTGTGAATCTCTTAGAATTACAGATTAACTGGACATTATCCACCACAGAAGAAGTATTAAAAAGTGAAGAGGACAAAATGACTTAGCCAGTTGATGGCAGATAGACTTTGACATTGGCACCCCAGCAGTGGGCTGTCCAGGTTGCTCGGTGGGTAAAGAATCCACCTGCAATGCAGAAGACAGGCAGACGCGAGTCCACTCCCTGGGTAGGGAAGATCCCCTGCAGGAGGGCATGGCAACCCACTCTAGTATGCTTGCCTGGAGAATCCCAAGGACAGAGGAACCTGGAGGGCTACAGTCCATAGGGTTGCAAAGAATTAGACAAGACTGAAGCAACTGAGCATCCCGGCAATGGCATAAGAAGTGCGTGAAAGAAGTAACTACAGTGACAGAGATAAGAGACTATTAACAGATTGACAAAAATTGGTGAGCTCCCACTTACCAAAACTGATATAGCTCCTGCCAGTGCCAAACGTCCAGCAACAAAGATCAGTGCTGATCCTCTAGTAAGGTACCATTTCTCAAGGAACCCAACTGCTGCTTGGTTGGGTCTTTATGAATCTAGAGGCGACAGACATCCATTCCAAGAGTATAGACACATATTTTCCACACGAGCTTGCCTTTCTTGTCTGCTCAGCCTCATAGCACTCTCAAAAATCTTAGATAATCTTTGATCTACTAGCACTGGTTCCTTTATAATATTGTTTCCCAATAAATAGCCACTTTACAGCAAAATAGTGAGCTTCCCATCACGGAGCTTATTGTTGATATCACATTTTGTATGACCCAGATTAAAGTATACAGAGCTCATAGTCAACCCTTCCAGATTTTTGTGTACACCTGGAGTCAAAATACTTTTTTATGGTGCTCTGCCCCCAATAGAGAGTGATGTGAACTTGGAAACTTAATACTAGAACCAGGAATGGCTTCAATTATCATCACCTCCAATGAGTCTATGGGATAATTTGGCTATCCCATTTTCATAAGTGTGGTCTCTGCATGGTTAAAAATCTCTGTTCCAAAAGAGGGGTTTTTCCAGCTACAGGACAAAGAACTAGTATTATTAAACTATAAAACTGCCTGGGTATTTTAGTCTCCTTCTTCACAGATTGGCAAGCATCTGGTAAATGATCTGATATCAGGAGGAGATAGAACTGCTATTAGTTGATGAAGGCAGGGAAAAATATGTTTTGACATCTATGATTTATTTGAATGTGTCTTGATATTTGTCAGCTACAGAGATACATTTTCCCTAAGATCATGCCCTTCTATGGCAGTTCACATCCAAAGACTGATGGAGCCACGGGTAGAAAATCTCAGTCTCTTGAGCCTAGAGAGAAGCAACTCTCGAGGGCTTTTCCAGATTTAGAACTCCCTAGGGGTTTGGCTGGTTCAGTTGGGTTGGCCTGGCAACCCTCAGTCTCCCTCTACTCAGTCTTGCTTCTTTCTGTTTTCTTCCACAGCTGTTACTCCCAGACACTTCCTAATAAACATCATGTATACTAAACTCTGTCTAGGAGTCTCTAAGAATCTGCTTCATGTAAACCACAACCTGCAACTCACAGTAGCTATCTTAAAGCCTCTGCAAAACTCCTGGGCATCTGCTATGTACCAGATAGCAGATCTTTCGATCCTAGTTCCACCAGTCTGTAAAATTCATCCTCTTTTCAAGGTGTCATCCTTCACCCCTCAGGAGAAGAAAACACTAGTTATTTTTTTATGTTTTTGCTTTCTATGAACTTCCATCAAACTACTGATTGTTTCTTTCTACAAAGTGTGATGTGAACCCATATCAGTTCAGTTCAGTTCAGTCGCTCAGTTGTGTCCGACTCTTTGCGACCCCATAAATCGCAGCATGCCAGGCCTCCCTGTCCATCACCAACTCCCGGAGTTCACTCAGACTTATGTCCATTGAGTCAGTGATGCCATCCAGCCGTCTCATCCTCTGTCGTCCCCTTCTCCTCCTGCCCCCAATCCCTCCCAGCATCAGAGTCTTTTCCAATGAGTCAACTCTGTTCTTATTCAAGAAATATCTTATTTATTAAAAAGGAAATTACCTCATCTCTAAGCCTTTCCTTATGAAGAAATCTATGTACACCATTAGTAAGGTACTTATCACCTTTTTCTTACTGAAAATAAATCAAGTGCTTTACAGGTGTTGAAACCTTGCTTGCATCTCAGCAAAAATAACTTTAGTGGCTTTGAAATGGATTCTAAAATGATGAAATTATGTGCATTCATTCCTTCTTTGTATTATGCTCAGGCTGGGAATGGCTTGTTTTTTCATACTAGAAATAACATAATACATAAATATCTCTTTTGAAATGGTGATATTTATTGTCTTTTCTAAGTTCAGATTGAGTAATATTGTGGATTTGAAGGAGTTTTGTTGTATTTCATTCCTACCTCATTCAGATTTATCATCAAATTTATTGCAGTTTCTATATTTATGAATTTTAAAAATTAGACACATGTAAAGCTCAAGTTTGATTTTAATTTAGCTGGAATATAGCCTATTATTTCAATGAGCTGTGAAACTTAAAGAGAAACAAATAATATAAAAGAAAACATTTTTAAAAACAATTTGACAGCTATTAAAATGGCCAACATGCCAAAAAAAAACAAAAAACAAAAAAAACACCCTGACAACACCAAATGTTAGTGAGAATGTAGATTAACAGTAACTTTCATTCGTTGCTGGTGGGAATGCAAAATGGTACAGCCATTTTGAAGAATATTTTGTGTTTCTTACAGAGCTAAATATCATCTTACCATATGGTCCAGCAGTCACATTTCTAGGTGTTTACCCAAATAAATTGAAAACTTAGGTCGACCCAAAAACCTGCACATGAATGCTGATTCCATAAATGTACAACACTGGAAGCAACCAGGATGTCCTTCAAAAGATGAATGGATAAATAAACTGAAGTACCTATGCAATAAAATCATATTCAACCATAAAAATGTGCTATCAAGCCACAAAAAGACATATAGGAACCTTAAATTGCATATTCTTTAATGTAAGAATTCAGTTGAAATGGCTACATACTATGTGATTCTAAGTATATTAGTCAGTTCAGTCGCTCAGTCGTGTCCAACTCTTTGCGACCCCATGAATCGCAGCACACCAGGCCACCCTGTCCATCACCATCTACTGGAGTTCACTCAAACTTACGTCCATAAGTCAGTGATGCCAGCGGATGTTGGCAATTTGATCTCTGGTTCCTCTGCATTTTCTAAAACCAGCTTGGACATTTGCAAGTTCACGGTTCACGTATTGCTGGCTTGGAGAATTTTGAGCATTGCTTTTCTAGTGTGTGAGATGAGTGCAGTTATGCCGCAGTTTGAGCATTCTTTGGCACTGCCTTTCTTTGGGATTGGAATGAAAACTGACCTTTTCCAGTCCTGAGGCCACTGTTGAGTTTTCCAAATTTGCTGACATATTGAGTGCAGCACTTTCACAGAATCATCTTTCAGAATTTGAAATAGCTCAACTGGAATTCCATCATCTCCACTAGCTTTGTTCATAGTGATGCTTTCTAAGGCCCACTTGACTTCACATTCCAGGATGTCTGGCTCTAGGTGAGTGATCACACTATCGTGATTATCTTGGTCGTGAAGATCTTTTTTGTGCAATTCTTCTGTGTATTTTACCACCTCTTCTTAATATCTTCTGCTTCTGTTAGGTCCAGACCATTTCTGTCCTTTATCGAGCCCATCTTTGCATGAAATGTTCCCTTGGTATCTCTAATTTTCTTGAAGAGATCTCTAGTCTTTCCCATTCTGTTGTTTTCCTCTATTTCTTTGCATTGATTGCTGAAGAAGGCTTTCTTATCTCTTCTTGCTATTCTTTGGAACTCTGCATTCAGATGCTTATATCTTTCCTTTTCTCCTTTGCTTTTCGCCTCTCTTATTTTCACAGCTATTTGTAAGGCCTCCCCAGACAGCCATTTTGCTTTTTTGCATTTCTTTCCCATGGACATGGTCTTGGTCCCTGTCTCTTCTACAATGTCATGAACCTCATTCCATAGTTCATCAGGCACTCTATCTATCAGATCTAGTCCCTTAAATCTATTTCTCACTTTCACTCTATAATCATAAAGGATTTGATTTAGGTCATACCTGAATGGTCTAGTGGTTTTCCCTACTTTCTTCAATTTCAGTCTGAATTTGGCACTAAGGAGTTCAGGATCTGAGCCACAGCAGGTCCTGGTCTTGTTTTTGTTGACTGTGTAGAGCTTCTCCTTCTTTGGCTACAAAGAATATAATCAATCTGATTTCAGTGTTGACCATCTGGTGATGTCCATGTGTAGAGTCTTCTCTTGTGTTGTTGGAAGAGGGTATTTGCTATGACCAGTGCATTCTCTTGGCAAAACCCTATTAGCCTTTGTCCTGCTTCTTTCCGTATTCCAAAGTCAAATTTGTCTGTTACTCCAGGTGTTTCTTGACTTCCTACTTTTGCATCCAGTACCCTATAATGAAAATGACATCTTTTTTGGGTGTTAGTTCTAAAAGTCTTGTAGGGCTTCATAGAACCGTTCAACTTCAGCTTCTTCAGCGTTACTGATTGGGACATAGAATTGGATTTCTGTGATATTGAATGGTTTGCCTAGGTATATAACTTTCTTTAAAAGTCAAAATTATAGAGGTAGTAAAAAGCTTAGTGGTTTTCAGGGGTTCAGAGGGAGAGGGAAGTGTTAAGTAGGTGAAGCACAAGGGAATTTTAGGGCAGAAAGATCCACCCATAATGGTGGGTGCATGATGTCTGCATTTGTTAAAATCTGTAGAACTATAACACAAAGAATGAAGCCAAATGTGAACTGTGGACTTTAGTTAATGATGATATTCCAGTTTTGGTTTATCAGCTGTAACAAATATACTGCACTAATGCAAGATGTTAATATTGTGTGAACTTTGAGGAAGAGGGGGTATATAGAAATTTTCTGTACTATCTTTAATTTTTGTAAACCTAAAACTGCTCCAAAAAATTAAGTCTGTTGATTAAAAACAAATATTTCCTAATGTCTCAAAAAAAAACCCAAAAACATTTGCAACTATTAAACCAAATTTGTATTTTAAGGCAAACAGGTGAGATATACATACATTTTTACTATCTAAGAAATCAGGAGATGAAGGCAAGGAAGAACAAATAGTAGAAATTCAACCACAGCCCAATGTGGAAGGCAAAATTATCTCACTTATGATATTTGGAGGGAGTCAGAGCATCTGTAAATTCAATTTGTTCATTCAATTTCTATTTCAATTTTTAAGCAAAATATCATTCTTGATTATACTGGAATGGGTGGCAGGGAACGGGGAGAGACTCTTAGTTAGGTGGAATATAAAAATGAAAGTTCTAAAATAGGTCTAACACACAAGCCCAGGAAACTTGTAGAATGGGGCAGGAAGTCTAAATCACCCAACAATGAGAACTCAGGGCAAAGCTGGTGATATTGCAATTATTTAGAATACTAGTGTTGGATTTGAAAAGCAACAACTATTACTTTATCAAGTTTTGAAGATGTCTTTTTCCTCAATCAGAGGGCTTGGAATATGTATATATATATGTATATGAAATCCCTAAATTGTAGACTAATTATTGACAACTTTAATAAAATCAAGAAATTTTAAGATGGGATTTCAAGAAAAAGATGTAAAATAGAGTCTGGGTTCACTCTGGAGGATTATATCATGAGAGAGATTAAAAGAAAAGAAGTTACTTTGTCTTCTAAAGCAGTGTTTGCCTAACTTTTCCCAAATAGTGCCTCAACTTTAGAGGAAAGCAAATAAACATCCACGAAGCTTGGGGGCAGAATTCAAGAAAACACCAAAGTGAGAACTATCTTTAGAGTCTTCTGTTTTACTTTTAATAATTTATTTGATTTTTTGCAGTCTATGATATATTTGTGATTATGTTAGTATAGGAAAACTATGTTATAGTGCCCAATACTGAATAAAATGCACTCTGGAAATATGTGTCCAGTTTATCCTGCATTTTCACACACTTCTAGACCATGGTTTTGGGGGTTTTAACACTCCAATTCTAATTTGGGAATAATGTATCTAGAAATCCCTAAAATCCACTAGACTCCAGGAGTTTCATGAAGTACAGACTCATGAGTCCGTGCTCAGTAGGTGGTGGTGGTTCAGTCGCTGCAACCCCAGGGACTGCAGCACGTCAGGCTTCCCTGTCCTTCACCATCTCCCAGAGCTTGCTCAGACTCGTGTCTGATGAGTCGGTGATGCCTCCAGCCATCTCACCCTCTCTTGTCCTCTTCTCCTGCCTTCAATCTTTCCCAGCATCAGGGTCTTTTCTAATGAGTCAGCTGTTTGCATCAGGTGGCCAAAATTTTGGAGCTTCAACTTCAGCATTAGTCCTTCCGATGAATGTTCAGAGTTGATTTCCTTTAGGATTGACAGGTTCCATCTCCTTGCAGTCGAGAGGACTCTCAAGAGTCTTCTCCAACACCACAGTTCAAAAGGATCAATTCTTCAGCACGCACTCAGCCTTCTTTATGGTCCAACTGCCACATCCATACCCGACTACTGGAAAAAACATAGCTTTGACTAGATGGACCTTTCTTACCTAATAGGATTATTCTCATTGTAAAGTGCTAAAACCTACCATGCAGAGCTCTTGATCAAAGTATGATCAAGGCTAAGTCTCTTAAACACTCTGGGATTTCTTGAGTCTGAAAGTTATAAAATTCTATTCTTTTTGAAAGTAAGATTTTTGGGCTCTTACTAGTTTAAGGAGATTCAGTTTTAAAGATGTCTTCAATGGATGAGTCAAGGCAATATTTCCTAGTGGAGGAAACTCAGAAAACTAGTCCTAACCCTTGAATTTCATTCCTAGATCTACCATTTAATAGCCAGAGGAATTTGAACCAATAATGATGTTCCCGACACTCAATTTTCTCATCCTACAATAGGCAGAGATATCTCCTGCCTTAGTCACTCACTGGGAACTTAGGAAGGAGAAATAAAATAATGGGTATAGAAGTGCTTTTCTTAAGCTCATTCCTTCATGTAACATTGCCCTAAGTCCTCTGTTTCTAGAGTTTTATTATTTTAAGGCAATATTATAAAGTTGCTTTCTGGAATCCTTATATCCATAAATTGCCCTATCACCAGTTGGCTATAAGAGGCTTCTTTCTCCTCAGGAAAGGAATTTTTATTCCTTACTGCTTTTTCCTGCCCTCTTTCATCATTTCTCCTTTGAAGCTGTGCTGCTGGCCATGAAGATAGGATGTAGAATTGCACATAGGACAACTCTTCATTATTCTCAGTGCTGCAAAAATGGTAATGTATATAATAACCCAAAGGCAAAGAGATCAAAATTACTTTACTTTTGACTTAAACATGTTTATACTTATATATGAATAAAAATATCACTACTATACTAAAAATTCTCCAAAATAATAAGAAAAGTGTAACTGAACTCACAATCCACATTCCTATATATATTTCTTAGTTCCTCAAATGTCCCCACTTTTGGAATAGTAGATAAATTCCATTTACTTGATTGATATAAATGATCTCACTAAAGCAAAGCTGTCTTTTGGGGCTTTTCCCCTGAACACAGAGGTAATAGCTATTTTTTAATGTTATCTCTTTGAATTAATTGTTTTTTTTTTAATTAAAATTGATGTTCTAGGATACTAATAAAATTATATAAATAGTAAATTAAGTAACAAGTGTTTGAAAAGCAAGGTGGGTGCACATGTGCTAAGTCACTTCAGTCGTGTTCGATTCTCTGTGACCCTGTGGACTGTCGCCTCCCAGGCTCCTCCGTCCGTGGGATTCTCCAGGCAGGAATACTGGAGTGGATGGCCATGCCCTCCTTTCAAGGGCATCTTCCAGACCTGGGGATGGAACCTGTGTCTCTCACTCTGCTACTTTGGCAGGCAGGTTATTTACCACTAGCACCACCAGGAAGCCCCCAAAACAAGATGATCTACATATAATTCATAATTTTTTGAGTAATACATAATTAATTCACACACAATGAAACCTTAAGAAGAGCAGTTAAATACTGAAAAAGAGAGATTATACAGAAATCCTCTTTGAGAATTTAAGGTTAGACTTTAATTAACTTTCAGTTTCGTGTTTATTGAAATGGTTATTTTGCATAAAACACATATCACATGCCACTACTCTCAATTGTTATCACTATTAAGTGAGAAGAAATGTTACATAATACATCTGTATAGAAACTATTTTAATACCATTTGTTACAAAACAGAACTTCATTTAATGGGTATTCATTTTCAATGAAAAGAAAGTATTTTTACTTTTCAGTATGAAAGAATTTTAATTACTGATGAGTTAGTAAGAAAGTTTTGGTAACTTGATTTTGCTGTATGATTATTCTGCCCCAAGGTATACTTTGACCTCAAGGATGGTGTTAGTATATTAAGGCTTTTTAAAAGGACAACTTTGAGTTACTGCCAATTCTGTATCAATTTCCAAAATTAGTTTTTGAGTACAAAAATTATATTCTGATTCTTTGTGTTGTTTTTCCGGTAAGGTCTTTATGTGAAACATAAAGATTATAGCCTTACTTAATATAGTACTTTTGCAATATCCACTGTGGGCAAAACTGGGATTTCTGAATCAAGAAGAGGATGATATTGTATACAATTTCCCTGAATGTAATTCCCACCCTTTAACTGTATTAGTTACCTATGGCTGTGTAATAAAACAGCCCCAAACTTAGCCACTTAATACAATAAACATTAATTTTCTCATGTGAGTTAGGAAACAGAGCAGCTTAGGTGCATTGTTCTGATATAGGGTCTCTGGAAGCAGAATTTTAAAATAAGCCCTCATCATTTCTGACCCCTGGTATCTATACCTTTATATAGTCCCTCCTAATCAATAGCAAATGGCAAAAGTGAAGGGAATTTTCAGATGCAATTAAAATTTTTTATATATTGACTTTAAATTCATCAGATGAGAATTACCCTGGATGGGCCTGAACCCTTTTAACAATGAATCTAGAGGTTAAACAGTCTCTCCTGCTGACCTTAATAAGAGCAAGCCACTATGAAATTCTATAGCTACAAGGAAATTAATTTTCCCAACTAGCAGCTTGGAAGAGTACCCTAAGCTCTAGAAAAGAAATTCAGCTCAGCCTCATTCAGCTTCATGAAACCCTTAGCACAGGGTTCCAATCCACAGAAACTCTCAGATAATGAACATGTATTATAACAAGAATATATTTATTCTTTTGATCCATGAACACAAATTGTCATTCCATTTATTTGTGTCTTCTTTAATACTTCTTTCAAAAAGTATTAGTTTTTATTGTAAGACCTTTTATTTCCTTGGTTGAATTCATACCTAGGTATTTTACTGTTTTTTACACTATTGTGAATAGAATAGTTTTCTTTAGTTCTTTATTCAGATGTTTCATTGTTAGTGTATACAAATGTAACTGATTCCTATATGTTGATCTTATATCCTGCAACTGTACTGAATTAGTTAATTAGTCCCAACAGTTTTTTTTTGGTTGAGTTTTTGGGACTTTTTGTATCTAAAATTGTATCATTTATAAATAATGTGTTTTACTTCTTCCTTTCTGATGTGGATGGCTTTTGTTTCTTTTTCTTGCCTATTTACTCTAACTAAGACGTCCAATACTGTATTAAATTAGAGTGGTAAGATTGAGTATCTTTGTATTTTCACTCATCTTAGGGGAAAAGCTGGCAGTTTTTTACTGTTGAATATTAGATATAGGTTTGTCATATTAGGCCTTTATTATGAGGCATGAGGTATGTTTCTTCTGTACCTGTCTGTTAAGGGCTTTTATCATGAAAGGATGTTGTATTTTGTCAAATGTTTATTGTCCATCTATTGAAATGATCATGTAATTTTTACCTTTCTTTTAAATGCAGTATATCTCATTTTTAAATAATCCAGAGAGAGGGTGTGAGGCGGAAGGGGGGAGGTGGGGGTCGGGATTGGGAGATCATGTACACTCGTGGCTGATCCATGTCGATGTGTAGCAAAACAAATACAGTATTGTAAAGCAAAACAAACTAAAATAAATAAATAAATAAATAAATTTGCATATGTTGAACCATCCTTGCATCATCCCAAGGGTAAATTTTTTATAATGATGGAGAATCCTGTTACTATATTTCTGAATTCAACTTGCTAATATTTGTTAGGTTGTGCACACTATCCAAGGACTTCCCCAGTGGCTCAGTGGTAAAAGAATCTGCCTGCCAATGCAGGAGATGCAGAGTTCAATCCCTGGGTCAGGAAGATCCTCTGGAGGAGGAAATGGGCAATCCACTCCAGTGCTCTTGCCTGAAAAATGCCATGCACGAGGAGCCTGGTGGGCTACAGTCCATGGGGTTGCAGAGTAGGACACAACTGAGAGGCTGAGCAAGCACACACACTATCCAAAGCCAGTTATAAAGCCAACATAATCCTTATCAGAGATAGACAGAGACACAGAGACAGAGAGATTTGAGGTTGACTGTACATAAAATATAAGCTGAAATCCTTGTATAACCTAATTTTGGCAGTGATGCCCATCTATCTATAGTTTTTGTTTTTTTGTTTGTTTTTGCTTCTCCACCCCAGAAGTGTATGGATAAGTCTATTCCACTTTTGAATAGTAGTTCTAGAGAACACTCTGAGAGTCCCTTGGACTGCAAGGAGATCAAATTAGTCAGTCCTAAAGGAAATCAACCCTGAATATTCACTGGAAGGACTGATATGGAAGCTGAAGCTCCAATAATTTACCCATCTGGTGTGAAGAGCTGACTCATTAGAAAAGACCCTGATTTTGGAAAAGATTGAAGGCAAGAGAAGGGGCAGCAGAGGTTGAGATGGTTCAATGGCCAATCACCATGAACTGTGAACAGTGTTCACAGTTCCAGATGTTCAAGCTGGATTTAAAAAAGGCACAGGAACCAGAGATCAAATTGCCAACATCCGTTGCATCATCAAAAAAGCAAGAGAGTTCCAGAAAAACATCTACTTCTGCTTTATTGACTATGCCAAAGCCTTTGATTGTGTGGATCAAAACAAACTGGAAAATTCTTAAATGATGGGAGTACCAAACCACCTGACCTGCCTTCTGTGAAATCTGTATACAGGTCAAGAAGTAAAAGTTAGAACTGGACATAAAACAACAGACTGGTTCCAAATAGGAAAAGGAGCATGTCAAGGCTGTATATTGTAACCCTGCTTATTTAACTTATATACAGAATACATCATGAGAAATGCCAGACTAGATGAAGTACAAGCTGGAATCAAGATTGCCGGGAAAAATATCAATAACCTCAGATACACAGATGACACCACCCTTATGGCAGAAAGCGAAGAAGAGCTAAAAAGCCCTTGATGAACGTGAAAGAAGAGAGTGAAAAAATTGGCTTAAAACTCAACATTCAGAAAGCTAAGATCATGGCATCCAGTCCCATCACTTTATGGCAAATAGCTGGGGAAGCAATGGAAACAGTGACAGACTTTATTTTGGGGGGGGCTCCAAAATCACTGCAGATGGTGACTGCAGCTATGAAATTAAAAGGTGCTTGTTCTTTGGAAGAAAAGCTATGACCGACCCAGACAGCATATTAAAAAGCAGAGACATTGCTTTGCTGACCAAGGTCCATCTAGTCAAGTCTGTGATTTTTCCAGTAGTCATGTGTGAATGTGAGAGTTGTACTATATAGAAAGCTGAGCACCAAAGAATTGATGCTTTTGGACTGTGATGTTGGAGAAGACTCTTGAGAGTCCCTTGGACTGCAAGGAGATCCAACCAGTCCATCGTAAAGGAAACCAGTACTGAATATTCATTGGAAGGCCTGATGCTGAAGCTGAAACTCCAATACTTTGGCCACCTGATGCAAAGAACCGGCTCATTGGAAAAGACCCTGATTCTGGAAAAGATTGAAGGCAGGAGGAGAAGGGGATGACAGAGGATGTGATTGTTGGATAGCATCACCGACTCAATGGACATGAATTTGAGCAAGCTCTGGGAGTTGGTGCTGGACTGGGAAGCCTGGCATGTTGCAGTCCATGGGGTCGCAAAGAGTCGGACATGACTGAGCAGCTAAACTACCAAACTAATGGCATCACTGACTCAGTGGACATGAATTTGAGCAACTCCGGGAGATAGGATAGGGAAGGCTGATGTGCTTCAGTCCATGGGTTGCAAAGAATCAGACATGACTCAGCAACCAGACAAGAAGTGACATCAAAATCCCACTATCCCACACTACAAGAGGAGGGAGCTAAGCTCCAGTTCTCAAGGAGAGGAATATCAAAGAATCTGTGGACATCTTGTTAAAACCCTCAAACTCATATTTAGCTTTCCAGCTTCTTGCATTTCAGATAGTTTTTAGAGAAGCAGCCATTTAGCAGTATACATTTTAAATACTAAAGTTAGTAGGGTCCATCAAATTTTTTTTTCATTTTTTTAAAAACTTTGTCTCATATGCTATTCATTTATATTATTTTTTGCATATACTTTTCTGTGTTCATATGGCATAGCAACTTTTTTCTTTCTTTCTTACATTTTCTTCAGATTAACTTCACCCAAGTAGGTTGTAATAAAGTAACACTCCCATTTCAAGTGACTCACTTGGCAAAGGAGAAATATTCACCTGCCAGTAAGAACTGAGAGGGAATAAGTTTTCAAGGTGATGGGCTTAGGAATGAGCATTTCTTTCTTCTTTTTTCTAGCTTTAAGAAGCAAAATCTCACTTAAAAAAAAGAAAAGAAAAGAAAGCCCTGCATGTATATAAATGAGTGATTAAACTTTACTATGTTCATCAGTTTTCTGGAGAGGAAATTTATAGATACTGATATGTATCATAAAAATTTTTATTGGGTAAAAATAAAGCATATTACTTAAATGAGGAGTTTTCTAGTTTAATGTCTCTAAAATTATGAATTTATATATCTTCTATCCCTTAGAGTTCAAGGTATATGACATTACAAAGAGTAATGCTTTTGCTGAATTTTATGTCTCTGAGTCTCTGGGATATAGAATAGTCTGATTAGAATACTAAATGTGAGAATTCAGGAACTCCCACTCTTCTTTGGATGCCAGTTTGTCTTCTCTATATGCTTTTATTCACTCATTCAAAATATATTAAATAAGTGTATATTCTGGTAAAGCAGTATCAAAGGCACTAGTGATATCTGTTATATATATCTATATCTATATACAGATCTTCCTTCAATATCTGTATTTGTGGTGCAATAAGAGCATAAGTAGCGCCTTGATCTACCTATGTGAGTCAAGGAAAGGTTGGTTAGGGAATTGGCACTTGATATGAGTCTCAAAAGCAGAGAAAAAACTTTATAAGCACATCAGCACTGGAAGACCATTCAGGCAGAGGGAAGACATGTGCAAAGTCTAGGAGGAGGAAGAAAGAAACTCAAGTAGAAACTGTCAGTGGAAAATGTTGGGAGATGTGGTTGCAAAGCAGGGTGACAATATACAGCCTTGATGTACTCCTTTCCCAATTTGGAACCAGTCTATTGTTTCATGTCCAGTTCTAACTGTTGCTTCCTGACCTGCATACAGATTTTTCAAGAGGCAGGACATGACTGAGCGACTGAACTGAACTGAACTGCCGTAGCAAAGCCAGTGATATATCAGTTCACGGTAAGTCTCCAGTTATCATAAAATAAGTAAATTTTTTGTTTGGGTAATATTTATTTCAAAAATAAAAAAATGGCATAATCTTATTTTTCTACAGAACCTGGAGCTTTTGTGCCATTATATGAAGAAAGGCTTGTCCACAGCCTGAGAGTATATTATGTTAATACAGAATGGAATAAAATAGAAGTGTCAGGCAAGTGTATACTCCTCAGTTCTGTCTCTTCACAACAAAGATTTGGAATGATGTACATTAAAGCGCTTGGCGAGTCAAAGCTCTCGGGTCTTCGACAGACCGTGTTATAGCTCTCAGGAACAGAAGCAACTGACTATATACCAAATTAAGTAAGACTTGCTGGTGCTCATTTTACATAAATGAGCTTCACTATACAGTAGATCATCTTTTTTTTAGATATTACAGTGCACTTACCATTATGGTTAAACTCAAATGCTTGATGGTCACATCTATCTGTTGCCATTTCTCTATACTACTCAGATTTTATTTATTTATTTATTTATTCACCAGTTAGTTATCCAATATTTATTCAATACAAAATGCTAGGCTTTGTTCTTTGTTTTATGAATGTAGCAGTGAATTACAGTTCTCACCCTCATGGAACTTCAAATCCAGTGGAGGGAAAAGATGAAAATAAATAAATACATTCTACATCTTGGCATTTGTCAGTAATTTAAGTATAGGGAGGGAGGGAGTGGCATGGTTGTGTAAGATATTATTAACACAGAGGTCAGGAAAGACCTTATTGCAAAGGTATCAATTGAAGTGTTAAATGAGACTTGAAACAGAGGGAAAAGCAAGTTCAAAGACTATGATAGGGATGAATGATGTAGCAGAGAAACAGTAAATTTAGTCAGTGGAATGGGAGCAAAGGAAATGCCTGTGTGAGTAATAGAAAATGAGGTCAGGAAGAAAATGATTGCCAGATATCCAAAGACCTGGTGGGACATTGCCTTTGTTGTTATTTTGGGGGGGGGGGTGTTGTTTTGTTCTTTTTTCAAGAAAGGAAGGCACTAAATATTTTTGGGCAGAGGAGTGATATGACATGTCATTTTCAAATACTCACCTATATATACTCTGTCTACTTTGCTGAATATAAACGTCTAAAGTCCAGAGCTGGGAATCTAGTCTAAGAAGCAGATAGTTTATTATGTTTATCTTAGATTAAGGTGGTAGGCAAGGAAGTGAGCATTGGTTGGATTATGGAAATATTTTAATGATAGGAAGGAAGAGATCCAGGCCAGAAATATAGATGTGAGAGCTGTCATTGTAGATAATAATTCAAGCCACCTATCTACATTGGAACACCTAGAAAGTAAATGAAGATAGCAAAGAAAGAGATCCAGGCCTAGACTGTGTTCAGTCTCCACCCTAGTCATTGCTTTTGGTAGAATCCAAATGTAAGTTCCTTTCTTCTAGAACTTCAGAGCACCTGGAGTATCTATAGACAAGAAGAAGTAATAATGTTTTAATCAGGAAACAGAGGTCTTCAGCCTCTTCAACTTCTCTATAAGATAATGTGCTTGGAAGTCTGCTGTTAACCTTGCATCAAACCACATTCTCATAGAAATGATTTTCCCAGAATCTCTTTCCCCAAATGGCTCCGGGCTAGAGTCTGCCAGTAAGACATGCTTACTTGAGATAGAAGGGAAAAAAGATCCTTGATTCTGGAGGCCTTTAGAGTAGACTTGTGGGAGGACCATGGACTTAACGGTTTGCATCACTTCCAGGGGGTCTCCTAGGATCCCTGCCTCAGTACTGCAGGAACTGATCAAGTTGTTAGTCTAATTTCAAGTTCAATATTGTGAATTTTCTCAAAGCATGTTGAACTGATAAGAGGCTCCAAAGCTAAGTCACAATATGATTGGTATTTTTCACAAGCAAAAAAGTCACTCAAACTATCACACGACAACACTAGACTATCAAAACAAACTGTATGTATCTTATAATCATAGTCAAGAGATGAAAAGAGCCTGGAAGTAAATATAGGCATTAAAAATTAGTATCTTTACATGTTTTTCAAATTTTTTATTTTTATACAGGGGAAACTAATAGATTTTTAAAAAAAGAATTTTATTTTTAAATATTTAGAATAAAAATATTAAAATATCATTTTGAAGATCTATTTTACCAGATAAAACAAAGTACAAGAAACATATTTGAATGAAAATAAATATGCTCAAGGCATACGGGAGTATTTCCATTTCTACTCTACACTGTTTAGAATGTTTATAAAACATATAGTTTACATCATTAATTTATATTATGTGCTTAAAGAATCTGCTAAGGAAAGATTGCATTCATTGTCGGCTGTATCATTTGTGAGAAATGAACAAAATCAAAGAGTAAGACTTTGCCCCCCACCCCAAAAAAGTGAAATGATTGGGGTAAAATCAAAATGAAGTTTAAAGGATGTTTCTCTTCACCTCAAGCACCTGTCTCATTAATATGCCAAATTTTTGAAGGCAGTAAGTACTGAATCATGACCTAGCTATCATACTGTGCACAAAGGATCTTGCTATTTCTGTAGAAATTAAGTTGCCATTCATCACAGCTACTCTTAAGTTAACATCCTACTGAGATTTTTATTAAAACAGATGGACTTTTTAGGCCTATTTTGAAAAATTAGTTTTTAAAGTAATGCAACAGAGGCCTCTATTGTTCATCTCCCTTATAAGGTAAACAAAGGGAGTAAATATAAAATTTAGTCTTGCCATTACATTCTGAACATCACTCATATCTTAACTCTAAATATAGCTTTCCTAAGGAAAGAAACTCAACACTCTCTGAAACACTTGTGGAATATTTGCATGTAGTATTTGGGCTAATTTAGGAAGAGCTGGTACTTGTTTCCATCACTACCATGGAACATTTTTTATCAGCTCCTCAGTGGGAACAGATAGGGATGCTGTGGGAGTCTAAGAGACTGAGGATGGAAGGAAGACAAGCTTCCCACTCACCCTAGGAATGTCTTGATCAATGTGCCTCTCTGAATCTCTGTTTTCTTACCTGCAAAATGGTGTTGGATGCATGAAGCAGGGCACTCAAAGCTGATTCTCAGGACAACCCAGAGGAATGGGGTGAAGAGGGAGGTGGGAGGGGGGGTTCAGGATGGTGGGACACATGTACACCCAGGGGTAATTCATGTCGATGTATGGCAAAAAATCAGCACAATATTGTAAAATAATTTTCTTGTAACTAAAATAAATAAATTAAAAAAAGAATAGTAATCAAGGTTACAACTTAGATACACTAAGAATGTTCTGTGTAAAGTTTATATTGGATATTTCTGACTAAATTCACTCTTTCACTCAACAACCATGCTCATCCATCCCAATAGGTGGAAGCTTTGGGTATTCCAAACCAGTGTTTGATCCAAAAGCAAATCATATTTAATTCTGGAGGACATTATGTGAAAAACATTTTTGAAATTAAATTTTGCAGACTACCTAGCAAAAAATGAGTCTCTGCAATGGAGTTTATATCACATTAGAAATGTCATAAGTAACAATACACAGAGGATTGAGGGTTTTTAAACCCCACATTTTACAACAATAAAAAATTTTAAAAATCCATGAATTTAAACTGATTCTGAGATATAAAATAGATATAAATATAAGATATATTTTATAAGATTAAAAAATAGATAGGAGGAAGGGAAAGCTCTTATTTTTCAGTAGAATGTCAACTCACAAATGTAGACAGATTGAAAGAAAAGTGCCATATAACAGGCATCATTGCCATAAATAATTCAGACAAAATTCATCATTGGCTGAATATATGGTGAATGTTAGGGGAGGATTGAGGGGTTATGACATTTTCATGGATTCAAAGTATTTTCTCGTGTAATTCTTTGAGGAAGAATTGTATGTTTAAAGTAGGAAAATCCAGCAAACATGGGATAAGTAAGTAACCAGAATAAACATTACTAATAATGAACCTAATGACACCCTTGACTTTTTTTTCCTTTTTTTTAAAATTATTTATTTAAGTGTAGTTGACTTACAATGTTATGTTAATTTCTGCTGTACCACAGTGATTCAGTTATACATTTATGCACATTCTTGTTCATGTAAGTTAAATAATCAAGGTGACAATTTTAAAAAAATGGTGTTGGAAATATTTCTTCATGGAACTGTTCAGATGGTTAGGAATTACATATACAAAGACTGCAGCAGTTCCTGGAACATTTATGTGTTCATTAAGTCACTGGAGTGATTCTTCTAACAATTATGTAAGAGATTACAGGAGGCGGATACAATGCCCAAAAATGAAGGTGCTTTCTGAGAGTTCGCTTGTTAAGTACCTTGTTTGGAATTGAGAGAGGGAGAATTATTGCAAAACTGGTAGGATGGATGAAAATACAATGCTTTCCCTAATTCTCATCAGTGAAAACCTGCTTGCTGGTAGTACAAGGGGCTTCTAACAAAAGAAGTAAAAGTGTGTCAGTAAACATATATAATGTTGTTCATTATATGTGGTCACATCCACAATTAGAACACCACCACAGACTTCTCGCACTTTTTATCAACTGCTTCCTCAATATCTATGTTTGTATGTGTTATACATTCCTCAAACTCAACACTGGATTAAAGCTCTTTTCCATAGAAATCCTTCCTTCTCCTGCAGTCACTATCTTGATATTTTATGACAATACCCACTCAGAAGGAAGTCACTCTTATCTTCATTCTTAGCCCTCTACTATCCAGTTAGCCATTATATCCAGAAGCAACTTCCTCCTCAATACATATCAAATCTGTCTACTTTTCCACTCCTCTGTTACCATTGTATTTAATTCACCATTTGTTTTTTTGTTTTTTTTTTTGCTTGAACTACTACAATAATAATATTTCCTTCTCCAGGGGTCTTCCTGACCCAGGGATGGAACCCAGGTCTCCCACATTGCAGGCAGACACTTTAACCTCTGCACTACCAGGGAAGCCCCAACTAATAGTACAGCTTCCTCTTGTCTTGCTCCAAACCATTTGTTTAAATACTTCATTAGGGTGTTTTCCCCTTTATCCCAAAAGCCATTTGGTTATGACCCACCTCCATAGTGTTCCATGGTTTCCAGTGTTTTTTGTGATAAAGTTTAAAATCTCAGAACCACCTAAAAGGTCCTATATTATAGCCTGCTTCTGCATCTTAACTGTGAACCACTTCTCCCTGCCTTTATTAAACCTCACGACCTTTACACATACTCTTTCTCATGTCTGAATATTTGCTCTCTCTAGTCATCTGGCTCATAAACACTTATTTCTCAGAAGTCAGCACAAATGTTATGCACTCAGTATTAAAGTAATTCAACTGAAAAGGCCATTGGAGACTACAGTAGCTCTAGTGCCCCAGCAGCTAAATAATCAAACAGAAACTTAAAACAGATTAAATTCCTATCTCAAGATGAAGAAATCTAAACCTAAGAACAGTCACAAACAGCCAAACATATTTTCTTAAATAAGGCAATGACTTAAGCTATAATCTCTGGAGAAGGGAATGGCAACCTACTTCAGTATTCTTGCCTGGAGAACCCCATGGACAGAGGAGCCCAGGTTACAGTCCATGGTGTCGCAAAGAGTTGGACACGACTGAGCTAGTAACACTAAGCTATAATCAATCAAATAATTGTCTTGCTTTGTTTCTGCATCTTCTCCATAACAATCTTTACCTGTTGGCAGAATGCTCCTAAACTATTTTGGTTTGATACTACCCAGTTAGAATTGATGTTTGCTCAAATAAACTCTTGAAAATTTTAAAATGCCTCAGTTTATTTTTTAACATCTCCAAAGCCTTCTCTGATACCATAGACTAGAATAGATTTCTTTAGTATGTCTTATCCCAGTAACATTATTTTTATAGCATTGATCACAATTATAATAATTCTTCACTTATTATTTGAGATATCCACCAAACTAGACTGTAAGCAGCTTGGTAGTGGTCACATTTTTAGTCCTTGGAATACATTATCTGTTGCTAATAAGTTTTTAATAATACTTGATGAATGCTTGAATACAAACAAGAAGCAGTGCAGTAGGAACATGTTTTTGCATCGTGGGACACCGATGTCTAAAGGGTAATTCTAACAATGCATGTAAGCTCTTAAATATTATCAATACTTTGACTAGCTGTTTTAGCATTGAGAAATTCTACTCTTAGTTTTCTTTATTGAATATGGAATCAGAAGACGTTACATTATTTTATAGATATCAAACCTTTCACCTATCACTGGATATAAAATTTTAGGACAGAGTTCAGCTGCATTTAACAGAAAATCCTAGAACAGTGGTTTAAGTGACATAGGTGTTACATTACTGCCTCAAAGCAAGAAATTCTGAAGTAGGCAGTCTGAAGTCTCAAGGAAATCAGGCTGATTTTCTTTACTTTTCCCTCATAGCCAGCTCAAGATGGTTGCCAGAGCTCTTCATTTCTGGCGGGAAGTAAGGGAAATGTCCCAAGGGCAAAGAGGATACATGTGGTATTGAATGAATCCATTTCCTATTTAAGGTGCTTTCCCAGAAATCCTTCCCAATAAATCCACTTATATCTTATCATCCAGAAATATTATTATGTGACTACCCATATCAGCACAGGAGTCAGAAAAATGATGTTTAGGTGGGAACTTTTCCAAAACCAACATCAATATTCTGCTAAATAAAAAAGAAGAAAAGTAACTGGAGATGTTACTAGCAGACTCTGTCTAACTTGAAAACATTTAATTTCAATTTCTTTATCTGAAAACAAATGATGAAAATTTATACTTTTCAAGATGTTTATTGACATTAACCTAGATAAAGTATATTAAAGCTGCCATCAGTGAACTCAAGGTGTGTTGGGTGGAAAAATGACCACTCATTATCCAATTAATGCGGAATGTAAGGTAACACCAGCTCACAAATGTTTATTAACTCAAGTCACTGGCATAGATTTTGTGAATTAAAGCAATATTGACCTTCACAATGGAGTCTGGATAACCTACCCTAGGCAGTGTCATGGTTTTTATTTTCTGAAAGGCGAAGTATGGGCAGATGTCCTTCCATGGCACCTCAGTTGTACGTTGGTTGCTGGAGAATAGCTGACCTGAGATTTCTGAAATTTTGAAGGAATAAATGATGTTAAGTCATAGAAAAAGGAGTTTATTTGACTTAAATTTGATTGTCCAATAAGTATATGCTAACTCACCTCTATATCATGAATGTTCTGGGGCACTGAAATAAAGGAGGCTTTTTCATTGCCCTTAAAGGACAAATTCTTTCTTCAGCTAGCATCAATTAGGAAATAACAGTTTCTTACCATGAATTTTGTGTATGGGCTTGCATGTACCTGAAAAATGCCATCTTTATCAGACCCAAGAAGAGTGAGGAGGCTTCCATCTTTGAACAATGAGAACCGTAAAGTTCATAAGAGAAGAAAGGTGAGATTTTATCTTTCCTCTCTTCTGTGATTATTCCAAGATTCTAGAAATATTGGAATCATCACTTTCTGGCTTGGAAACCCCATGAAGCCGAGAAATGAGTTGTGACTTCTTGGATCTTCAGTTTAAAATATGCCTCTATTCTGTGTTCACAGAGTTTTTAATTAAAGTGCTTCATAACTTTAATCTTATGCCAAAGTTTTGCAGAGATTAACTTTTGTTATAAAACTGGGATTATGCTTTTTGTTTCTCTCTATTTTCTGTCAGTCGTACAATGTAATTTTTTTTTTCAGTAGTTTTCCTTTTTATTTCTTATTTCTCTATCCTTTATCTCTCACTTGTTTTCAAAGTGCTATTTAATTTTATCTTTCTCCTTTATCTCCTCTTTTTTTAATTTGCTGAAGGATAATCATTTTGAATTTTTTTGGACAGGAAGTGGTTTAAATATTTTTGAATTTTTTTCAATCAGAATTAATATACAAGTAAGATAAACATGTCTATGGACTTGTTAACTTCATTATGTCTTTGATAGACTTTTTAATATACACTTAGTAGAATGCTAAGAATTTTAAGCAATTACCAAAGGAAGAGTTGTCATTTCTGGCTGTCTTCTTCTATGGTTTAATCCCACTGAAATGTCTAGATGTGGCATTTAATTCAAACCATGTGCCCAGCCCTCGGATTCACAAATTTGACCCCAAGTAATGGACATCCCAAGGGGTACTCTGTGTGCTGAACATGATGGCTTAATGGAACTACACATGACTTAACAGAAATCAAAGCTTCTGAGCAAGGAAATTTGGAAACCTTTGCTAAACTCATTGGTGAAGTGCACTCTCCTACCTATCCCATATCATGTGGCCATTGACAAGTAAGTAGGAAAACAACATGAAAGAATGTCAGTATTGGAAATGCTAATTGTAAATATTGTCCCCATCCATACACTCTGCCTTGACCATTCAGTAATGACTCTGCAAGTGTCTGTTAGTGTTCTCTGAGGTGCCTGAGAAAACCTCAGTTCTTAAGATATTGTGATTCTGTAGGGAGATAGATGCAGGCCTAGAAGCTACACTGGAAACATTGGGACGTTGGCCTTAAGGGAAGAAATAGAGCTTAATCAAAAGAAAAGTAATTTAAAACAAGCAAACAAAAACACAAAGGTTTGGGATTTCTTAGGGTCACTGAGATATGGATAATGAAGACTGAAAGAGTTATATCACTGTGTCCTAACAAACTTAAACTGGACTTATTTTTTTTGGGGGGTGGGGTTAAATCGTGTATTTTTGTGTATTGGAGAGAAAATAGAAATCTTCTGGCTCCCATAAATCTTTGAATAAGCTGAATTAAGTGAACCGTTGAAAAAGGTTATCACATTTTTTTAAGTCAAAAGCATTCAATGACAGAGTAAAAGATGAGAATGCATCATTCAAAATAATATATTTATAAACATACATATATACACACATACACACAATGCACTTACACAAATTTGTTAATTCCCAGATTCCTGGCATTGTTCAATGGACTAGGGTTCATAGTTGTTGAGTAAAAACAAACAAACAAAAAAAAAAACAAAGGCAAGGTTCTCACCCTCATGGAGCTCATGTAAAACAGACACAAGCATGAAATTAATAATTATAAACATTTTTTTTCATTCCATTCATAAGAGGAGCCATGTAGGAAAACTACAGAGGATTTTGAAATGTCTTAGTTAAGAACCTAATTTTGTCTGCAATAAAGACAGCAGATTTAAATCTTTAGAAACATATTTTCCTTATGATCTAGAGTGTTTGTGTCTCAGGGAGGGAGTCAGTAGGTGGGTGGTGTGGGAGGGAGCAGTAGTCTAGTGCCGGAGCCAAGGGAGGAAACAACTTTGTTCACAATAAGCATCCTTAGTAAAGCCAAAGTACAATGACATCAGCGTCTACACATTTTCCATGATTTCTAAAAATATAATAAACTCATTTATGGATAAACACTACAACATACAGTTTTTTTTTTTAAATTAATGAGTGATTTGTGCATTTGGTCTTAAGATTAAGTAGTACTATTACATTTAGATGTAATGTTTCCCGTACCTTATACTGTTGAGAAAATAATATCCTGAAGATAGGCCACATCTTCTGTCTCAGTCCCAGCCATTTATTTCCTGCCTTCTTTTATCATTATTATTAATCAAAATGTTTGCAACTGTGAACTGTCCTACTTTTTATTTTTAGGCTTTCCCCCCTCTAAATTCACATATAAAGGGAACATGCAATTCTTCATGATGATCATCCCTCCCTTTCAATTACAGCAATAATTTTCCTGGAATGATGGTCCTATTGATTGTCCAACTGCAATCTGTGTGCCAGAAATGCTTAATACTATCTTGTTATTCACAATCTGTTTAATGGTAAACAGGGGATTTGTAGCCTGTCAAATTTAATGACTAGAAGAACCAATAAAATATGACAGGAAAGACTTCCCCCTCTTTAGGAAAGAAATGGTTCCATCTGTACAAATGATAAGTGTGTCAGAAAATCCCTGTGGTTGTGAAAAAGAAGAAAATCACAATTACGTATTTGGAAAGAAAATGTGCATGGTGTCAGAATGGAATGTTATGATATAGGAAATTATTACTTTGAAGTCCCTTGTTTTTCTAGGTTAGGATTTCTTAAAATTGAATTCGTATGCTTCTATTGGGACTGAAGATTTATACAACCGATATTGGCCCCCAGGGCAATCTAAATTTCTTTCATTTGTGAGCCCACCGCTTCTTTCCCATACTTTGAATTCCCCCAAATTAGGTGATGTGATGGCATGTCGAATGATACTGAGGGACCAAGGAGATTGTAATGGAAGTGAAATCCTTCATCCACTGCGTATTGTTGCCCTCCTCTAACCCTATATCCTCGCCTAACCCTACATCTACTTCTGACATCGATACTTATTGATTGTTTTTGCTGAGTCACTAAGTCGTGTCCAACTCTTTACGACCCCACAGACTAGCACACAAAACTCCTCTGTCATCCACTGTCTCCCAGAGTTTGCTCAAATTCATGTCCTTTGAGTTGGTGATACTATCCAACCATTTTATCCTCTGATTTTGCCTTTAATACCTTCTCCTTTTGCCTTCAATCTTTCCCAGCTTCAGGGTCTTTTCCAATGAGTTGGCTCTTCTCATTGGGTGGCCAAAGTAATGGAGCTTCACCTTCAAATGAATAATCAAGGTTGATGTCCTTTAGAATTAACTGCTTTGAACTCCTTGCTGTCAAAGGGCCTTTCAAGAATCTTCTTCAGCACTGAAATTCAAAAGCAATATTTATTGATACTGCCACCAAAACCCTGATAAAAGCCTCAACCCATATCTTCTGGTTAGATCATTGGTTTTCAAAATATGCATAAAAATTATAGGAGTAACTGAAAATTTCTACCTTCTAGTAATTGTTTATCTGTGGACATGTCTGGGCCAAGGAACTGTTTTTGTTGTTATTTTTGTTGTTCTTTTATTTTAACAACACTTGAATCAGATACAGATGGCCTGATGCTATACTGTATGGAACTATGCATATACTCTATAGTTAAACACCACATAGCCATTGTCATGGCTTGAGCTCATACTCTGATGCTGCCAGACATGAATTTGGGGTTGCTCCGACATATCACGGAGGGTCACTGTGAAGATAAAATAGAAAATCTTACAGATTTGAGTACTACTTGATGTTGAGAGGTACTCTATAATGTTTGCTAGTATTGGTCTGCTGGTTTTGTTGTTGTAGCTTCAGTTATTAACTACATCCTCAAATTAACTTAATAGTTAAATGGAAATATATTGTAAGGTATCAATGGTACCCATGGGATCCATAGTCTCAAAGTACAGTAAAGGACCATTGATGAAGTGCTGCAGTAGTCTTCAGGGTTTTCTATGTAGAGGATCATGTCATCTGCAAACAGTGAGGGTTTTACTTCTTCTTTTCCAATTTAGATTCCTTTTATTTCTTTTTCTGCTCTGACTGCTGTGGCCAAAACTTCCAAAACTATGTTGAATAGTAGTGGTGAAAGTGGGCACCCTTGTCTTGTTCCTGACTTTAGGGGAAATGCTTTCAATTTTTCACCATTGAGGATAATGTTTGCTGTGGGTTTGTCATATATAGCTTTTATTATGTTGTGATATGTTCCTTCTATTCCTGTTTTCTGGAGAGTTTTTATCATAAATGGATGTTGAATTTTGTCAAAGCTTTCTCTGCATCTACTGAGATAATCATATGGCTTTTATTTTTCAATTTGTTGATGTGGTGTATTAGATTGATTGATTTGTAGATATTGAAGAGTCCTTGCATCCCTGGCATAAAGCCCACTTGGTCATAGTGTATGATCTTTTTAATGTGTTGTTAGATTCTCCACCAGAAAATTACTATCAATGAATATAGTAATGTAGCAGGATATAACTCAACACACAGAAATCCCTTGCATTCCTATACACTAATAATGAGAAAATAGAAAGAGAAATTAAGGAAACAATCCCATTCACTATTGAAACAAAAAGAATAAAATACTTAGGAATATATCTACCTAAAGAAATTAAAGACCTATATATAGAAAACTATAAAACACTGGTGAAAGAAATCAAGAAGACACTAATAGATGGAGAAATATACCATGTTCATGGATCAGAAGAATCAATATAGTGAAAATGAGTATACTACCCAAAGCAATCTATAGATTCAATGCAATTGCTGTCAAGCTACCAATGGTATTTTTCACAGAGCTAGAACAAATAATTTCACTATTTTTATGGAAATATGAAAAACCTTGAATAGCCAAAGTAATCTTGAGAAAGAAGAATGGAACTGGAGGATCAACCTGCCTGACTTCAGGCTCTACTACAAAGCCACAGTCATTAAGACAGTATGGTACTGACACAAAGACGGAAATATAGATCAATGGAACAAAATAGAAAGCCCAGAGATAAATCCACACACCTATGGACACCTTATCTTTGACAAAGGAGGCAAGAATATACAATGGATTAAAGACAATCTCTTTAACAAGTGGTGCTGGGAAAACTGGTCAACCACTTGTGAAAGAATGAAACCAGAACACTTTCTAACACCATACACAAAAATAAACTCAAAATGGATTAAAGATCTGAACATAGACCAGAAACTATAAAACTCTTAGAGGAGAACATAGGCAAAATACTCTCCAACATAAATCACAGCAGGATCCTCTATGACCCACCTCCCAGAATATTGGAAATAAAAGCAAAAATAAACAAATGGGACCTAATTAAAATTAATAGCTTCTGCACAACAAAAGAAACTATAAGCAAGGTGAAAAGACAGCCTTCAGCATGGGAGAAAATAATAGCAAATGAAGCAACTGACAAACAACTAATCTCAAAAATATACAAACAACTTATGCAAGCAGGATCCTCTATGACCCACCTCCCAGAATATTGGAAATAAAAGCAAAAATAAACAAATGGGACCTAATTAAAATTAATAGCTTCTGCACAACAAAAGAAACTATAAGCAAGGTGAAAAGACAGCCTTCAGCATGGGAGAAAATAATAGCAAATGAAGCAACTGACAAACAACTAATCTCAAAAATATACAAACAACTTATGCAGCTCAATTCCAGAAAAATAAATGACCCAATCAAAAAATAGGCCAAAGAACTAAATAGACATTTCTCCAAAGAAGACAGACAGATGGCTAACAAACACATGAAAAGATGATCAACATCACTCATTATCAGAGAAATGCAAATCAAGACCACAATGAGGTACCATTTCATGCCAGTCAGAATGGCTGCGATCCAAAAGTCTATAAGCAATAAATGTTGGAAAGGGTGTGGAGAAAAGGGAACCCTCTTACACTGTTGGTGGGAATGCAAACTAGTACAGCCACTATGGAGAACAGTGTGGAGATTCCTTTAAAAACTGGAAATAGAACTGCCTTATGACCCAGAAATCCCACTGCTGGGCATACACACTGAAGAAACCAGAATTGAAAGAGACACCTGTACCCCAATGTTCATCACAGCACTGTATATAGCAGCCAGGACATGGAAGCAACTTATATGTCCATCAGCAGAAGAATGGATAAGAAAGAAGTGGTACATATACACAATGGAGTATTACTCAGCCATTAAAAAGAATACATTTGTATCAGTTCTAATGAGGTGGATGAAACTGGAGCCGATTTTACAGAGTGAAGTAAGCCAGAAAGTAAAACACCAATACAGTATACTAACACATATATATGGAATTTAGAAAGATGGTAACAATAACCTTGTATGCAAGACAGCAAAGGAGACACAGATGTATAGAACAGTCTTTTGGATTCTGTGGGAGAGGGTGGGATGATTTGGGAGAATGGCATTGAAACATGTATAATATCATCTATGAAACGAATTGCCAGTCCAGGTCTGATGCAGGATACAGGATGCTTGGGGCTGGTGCACTGGAATGACCCAGAGGGATGGTATGGGGAGGGAAGTAGGATGGGAGTTCAGGATAGGGAACACGTGTGCACCTGTGGCAGATTCATGTTGAGGTATGGCAAAACCAATACAATATTGTAAAGTAATTAGCCTCTAATTAAAATAAGTAAATTTAAAAATTAAAAAGTGCTGGAATAAGGAACTAGAAGTCCACTAAAGGGGACTTTGTCTTAATCATTCTTGGGAACCACATAGCCTCTCATCTCTATTTTTCTCTGTATGTCTGCTTTGTTGACTGTCTTTATTTCTCCCAAGGTATCCCATTCTTGGTCAGGATGCACTTCCTGAGTTTACATTAGCTCTTCCACTGTCAGAGATTAACTAACCTGATTAAATGCCAGTTTTATATTCCTAGAAGAAAGATTCTAATGCATTCTTCTTTGGCCTGTCGATGGTGATCTATCATTGGTTCAGTTGGCTGTAAAGTGGTGTGTAAGATATGAAATGCAAGCATATTGCTAGACTCCAGCTGCATGTAATGGGGCAGTTCTGAAATATGGAAAAGTATGGACTGGGCAAGGACCTTTAATAATATATACTATAAGAGTTTCTAATATTACCACAGTTAGGAGTAGTCTAGGATTTCTATATGGTACACTCTGAGTTCAGTCAGAGATCTTTTTGGAATATAACCCAAATATTATTTGGATGTTGTCCTGGGCTTCTAAAATCTAAGATCAGATGGTTTATCACTGAATGAAATGTAAGGCAACAGTCATTAGGGAAAATTGTGTAGGAAACACATTGATCATTATGGTCTACCTCCCCTTTGTGAACTTTGTCCCTACTTTTTTCTGATGACTCATGTTCTTGTTTGCCTTTTTTAAAGAAAAGAGGTAGCACTTAACTTCTGTCTTAATGTGTTACCCTCAGTGATATTTATATTTTAAAGTACCACAGACTAAACAGTTTAAAAAACAAAAAGAAAGGAGTCAACAATAATGGCGAAGTTAGACAAACACAGGAAAGATATTTTTGAATACTGGGCTTTTGGCACCCCTCAAATGATCCTAAAGAGATAAACTACTGAGTACTATATACTATGTTTCTTGTTAGCTTTGCCTATTAGCTGAATTCAGTTTTATTTTCAGAGTGCAGACATGTTGTGGTTGCACCCAGTCATTGAGTCATTGCAATGACTTAAAGTGACATCCTCAGTGTAGCTTGGATCTTTGCCATATCCCTGACCAGCATTTGAACTTCAGTTTTGACATGAAGCCACGCTACAGAAAAAGGTTCCATCCATGGTATGTAACTGACTTCCCAAGGTTTCCTCTGAAGCAACAAAACTCTGGAAATGAATGGGCAACTTAGTATTTTATCTATTCATAGAACTTTGGTGTCTATTTGTTTAAGATGTTTTCATGTTTAAACATCTTGTGTGGTATTTCTGTAGGTAAACATAAAAAATAATATATATATTGTTCTAGAAAGAGCTATTGCTTTGTTTTACTTGTGGCTCTCATTACCACTATGATTTAGGTTACAACTACTCATTTGAACCATATGATATTGCCGATATTTAATCATTTTAACCTACAGAAATGGCTATCTCATGTAGTCTAATCTAAATACTCGTATGACATACTCTGGGAAAAAATTGTATGAGGGAGATATTCATATCAAAGAAAAAAGGATGTAACATTGAGCTTACAGAACAAACTCCAAAATGTTTTTTAAATTATGATAATAAATAGAAAAATGATCAGAAGAAAGTATAAAAACTGATCAGTAGATACCTGTAAATGGTAAGTAGAAATATGAGATATTTTGTACAGTCTTATTTTACGCACTAGGAGTGGATTATTTTTTTTAATAACATTTACTTTTTTATAGTTTCTAAAGCAGCATATGTTGTTTTTAGAAATCTTGGAAATTATGAAAAATGATAAAGAAAAAATCTACCATGCAGAGATTTTGTGCTGACTTTTGTCTATCATTTCATTTTTTTTTTCACTAAATCTTAATGAAGATGAACATTGTACACGCGTTTATTGGTCATTTGTATTAATGTCATTGCTACTTATTGATTGTTGCTCTTCAGTCACCAAGTCGTGCCTGACTGTGATCCATGGACTGCAGGACACCAGGCTTCCCTTGCTCCCAGAGTTTGCTGAAACTCATGTCCATTAAATTGGTGATGCCATCCAAACATCTCATCTTCTGTTGCCCTCTTCTCCTCCTATCTTCAATCTTTCCCAGCATCAGAGTCTTTTTCAGTGAATCCTTTCTTAGCATCAGGTGGCCAAAGTATTGGAGCTTCAGCTTCAGATCATTTCCTCCAATGAATATTCAGGATTGGTTTCCTTTAGGATTGACTGGGAAGAAAACATGGGCTATTTTTCCTTTATATTTTTGTTTTCTTCTCCATACTTTCCTCATCACCAACAAGTGACTGGACTCTTGAAAATAAAATGAAATTTAGGTTGGATTGTGTTTCTAACCCTTTAAGAATTATTGCTATGTATATGAACTTGGGGATGTCAGAGCACTTGACAAAATGCACTTCTAAAATAAATCTAAAAAAGCAAATTCTGTGAAATAGCTACTTTTGACCTAGAATTCTTGGTTAGGTAATGTTGATGCAATAATCATGTTATTTCATGGCCAAAAACTTTAATATATTGGAAAGGAAAGCCTCAATAAAGTCCAGATTTGTGTGAAAACAGTTACTTCCCCCAAATTGGTTACTTTCTTCTTTTCCTGCTTCTTAAAAACAATGAAATCATCTTATGATAATGACTCCTATAAAAAAGCATGAACTTTTATTTAAGGAAGACCATTTCAGGTAGTCTGGAAAAGAATCAAAGTAAAAAAAATTCTTAGAATTTAGTCCCACTCTACTCCAAATTGGAGGAAGATAATAAATCAACAAAGCATTGTTTGTTTTTTTTTTTGGATTGATGGAAACCCTTTCATCACTTTATTTTTCCTATTTCTCTCCATATTTGTTTAATCATTTTATGATAGTAGTGGTCATATTTTCCAACTTAGAGATGAATATTAATTTGTGAATGTATCATAAATGACAAAAAGCTGAATGTTCTTTCTTTAATCTTGTTGGATTGAGTCAAATTGTTCTTTAATTGATTTAAGGAACTTCCTAATGAAAAGTTTATAGTTATTCACAATCTGCAGTTGCAGCCATCTTCCAGAAGTTATGCTCTTCCCTGCCTCCTTCCCACCTTCCCTCTCTCCCTGCTCCTTCCTCTTTTTCTTTAGGAGAAAGGTACATTCTGCCAAAATGATTTACTTTTATTCATAGGAACCAAGGCTTCATTTGGAATAGACACGCTAGTAAATAAAGATAATATAAATGTCATCATTTTATTGATTTTCTTGCTCTCTTAATTCGCAAGACAATTGATCTTTACTCTTTTTTTGTGAACCACCCTTCATTGGAATCAGTTTTGGCTTACATAAGATATTCAGCTCAGAAAGTCTGTTGAATGCAGAAAAGCTTAGGGAAAACTGCCATCAGGCATCTACTCCCAAAGCATGCAAACCAGAAATTTATTTTCCTTCATTGATTCTTTACAGAAGGCCAGCTACTACTTGTAGGGCAACAAGAGAAAAATCATTCATTTTTCTGAGATATTGCTCTTCTTTGATCTAGTGGATTTTTTTTTTCAAAGTATTTCTTTTATCCCTTTGAAAGTTTAAATTAGGGTAACTTATGTAAACTGGAGAAGGGCATGGCAACCCACTCCAGTATTCTTGCCTAGAGAATCCCATGGACAGAGGAGCCTAAGCAGGCTACAGTCCATACAGTTGCAAAGAGTCAGACACAACCGAAGCGACTTAGCAGGCATGTAAAAGGAACATCAGTCATGGGTTAGGATTCTGAGGGAGTGGAGACAGACACAACAGGGGAATGCAACAGCCAGACATAGAAGACTTGTAAATAAAATAATGTCACATGCATTTAAAAGTGGGCTTCCCAGGTGGCTCAATGGTAAAGAATCCTCCTGCAAATGCAGGAGACACAGGTTCCATCTCTGGGCTGGGAAGACCCCTGGAGGGGGAAATGGCAAGTCACTCCAGTATTCTTGCCTGGGAAATCCCATGGACAGAGGAGCCTAGCAGGCCATAGTCCACAGGGTTGCAAAGAGTTGGACACGACTGAGCGCACACCATTTAAAAGTAGAAGTTGCTATCAACATATAGAGAGACTGACATCTTTATATTATCCTTGAATAGAAAAGATATAATAGAGTGCTTAAGAAGGTAAAATTAAATATTTCTGAGAAATTTCTTTGTATACTAAAATTTCATGTTCTAGATAAGAGAATAGTGCTTATTTAAGCTGTTATTAGACATTGCATAAAGTACAAATCACCGTATCTGTAGCAGGATATTTGGTAGGTAGTTATCATTTTAAATGCATAATTTAATGAAAATATATTTAAAACAGTCTATTATTAGCTCTTAACTTCTTTTTAAAGCTACCAACTGAATGTGTACTATTATGTACTTATACTCATTTATTCTAAGATCTTACCTAATTTTTTTATGTATATAACCCCAGGAAATAATTCGTATGTCAGTGTCTCAGTCTATTTTTCACTCTCACTTTCATAAAGAACTTTTAAAGACATTATTTTTTCTTCACCATATCCACCTCTATTAGTTTTTTTATGCTCCTCTAACACCCCTATACCAGACAGCTTATAAACAACAGGAATTTATTGCTCACAAGTCTTGAGGATGTGAACTCCAAGATCAATGGTCCAGTAGATTTGATACTTGGTGAGAATCTACTTCCTGTGACTATAACCTCACAAGAGGCAGAAAAGTTATCCAGGGATCTAGGATCTCTGTTATAAAAGCTCCATTCCACCCTCATGACCTAATGGCCTCCCCAGAGCCCCACTTTCAAATACTATCCCCACTGAGAATTGGGCATTTCAACATATGAATGGGGTAGGGGTGTAAATATTCAGTCTATGACACCATACAATAAAAATAAAACATCGATTTCTGCTTTATTGACTATTCCAAAGCCTTTGACTGTGTGGATCACAATAAACTGTGGAAAATTCTGAAAGAGATGGAAATATCAGACCACCTGACCTGAGAGTGAAAGAGGAAGAGTGAAAAAGTTGGCTTAAAGCTCAACATTCAGAAAACTAAGATCAGGGCATCTGGTCCCATCATTCATGGCAAACAGATAGGGAAACAGTGGAAACCGTGGCTGATTTTATTTTTCTGGGCTCCAAAATCACTGCAGATGGTGACTGCAGCCATGAAATTAAAAGACGCTTACTCCTTGGAAGGAAAGTTATGACAGACCTAGACAGCATATTAAAAAGCAGAGACTTTACTTTGCCAACAAAGTCTGTCTAGTCAAGGCAATGGTTTTTCCAGTAGCCATATATGGATGTGAGAGTTGGACTATAAAGAAAGCTGAGCACTGAAGAATTGATACTTTTGAAGTGTGGTGCTGGAGAAGACTCTTGAGAGTCCCTTGGACTGCAAGGAGATCCAACCAGTCCATCCTAAAGGATTTCAGTCCTGGATGTTCACTGGAAGGACTGATGTTGAAGCTGAAACTCCAATACCTTGGCCACCTGATGCGAAGAGCTGACTCATTGGAAAAGACCCCGATGCTGGGAAAGATTGAAGACAGGAGGAGAAGGGGACGACAGAAAATGAGATGGTTGGATGGCACCACTGACTCTATGGACATGGATTTGGGTGGACTCCGGGAGTTGGTGATGGATAGGGAGGTGTGGCGTGCTGCAGTTCATGAGGTCGCAAAGAGTCAGACATGACTGAGCAACTGAACTGAACTGAATTGAACTGAACAATAAAAATTTAACATCACAGTTATACTTTAAATCTATGCCTGTGTTGTATATATATCTGTGCTTTACACATAAAGACTTAAGACTTTTCAGCCCAAAGAACTGTGTTTTGCTCCCTTGAGGGAAATATTCTTCCCATTGAGGATGTGTAAGTATTTATTGTTGCTGTTCTTCAGTCACTCAGTCATTTCCAGCTCTTTGTGAATCCATGGACTGAAGCTCTCCAGGCTTCCATGTCCCTCACCATCTCTTGGAGTTTGCCCAAGTTCATCCTCACTGAATCCCTGATACCTTCCAACCATTTCATCCTCTGTTGCTCTCTTCTCCTGCTGACTTCACTCTTTCCCAGCAGGGTCTTTTCCAATGAGTTGGCTCTTCACATAGGTGGCTGAAGTACTGGAGCTTCAGCTTCAGCATCAGTCCTTTCAATGAGTATTAATGGTTGATTTCCTTTAGGAATGACTGGTTGGATCTCCTTACAGTCCAAGGGACTCTCAAGAGTCTTCCTCAGCGCCACAATTTGAAAGCATCAAATTTTCAGTGCTCTGCCTTAAGTTCCTGCTCTCACATCCATACCAGAAAGACCATAGCCAGAAAGACCATAGCCTTGACTATGAATCTTTGTCAGATAAGTGATGTCTTTGCTTTTTAACACTGTGTCTAGGTTTGTCATAGCCTTCCTGCCAAGAAGCAATCATCTTCTAATTTCATGGCTCCCGTCACCATCCACAGTGATTTTAGAGCCCAAGAAGAGGAAATCTGTCACTGCTTCTATCTTTTCACCTTCTATTTTCCATGAAGTGGTCGGACCAGATGCCACGATCTTAGTTTTTTTTAATATCGAGTTTTAAGCTGGTTTTTTCACTCACCTCCTTCACCCTCATCAAGAGGCTCTTTAGTTCCACTTCACTTTCTGCCATTAGAGCGGTATCATCTGCATATCTGAAGTTGTTGATATTTCCCCCGGTAATCTTGATTCCAGCTTGTAACTCCTTCAGCCTGGCATTTTGTATGATGTGCCCTACATATAAATTAAATGAACAGGGTGGCGATAAACAGCCTTGTCCTACTCCTTGCTCAATCCTGAGCCAGTCAGTTGTTCCATTACACAGTTCTGTTGCTTCTTGACTGGCATGCAGGTTTCTTAGGAGACAGGTCAGATGCTCTGGTATTACCATCCGTTAAGGGTTTTCCACAGTTTGTTATGATCCACACAGTCAAAGGCTTTATTATAGTCAATGAAACAGAGGTAGATGTTTTTCTGAAATTCCCTTGGTTTCTCTATGATCCAGTGAATGCTGGTAATTTGATCTTTGGTTCCTCTCTTCTAAACCCAGTTTGTTCAGTTCAGTTCAGTTCAGTTCAGTTCAGTCGCTCAGTCGTGTCTGACTCTTTGCGACCCCATGAATCACAGCACGCCAGGCCTCCCTGTCCATCACCAACTCCCGGAGTTCACCCAGACTCATGTCCACTGAGTCCGTGATGCCATCCAAACATCTGGAAATTCACCCAAGACAGACGGGTCATAGTGGAGAGTTCTGACAAAATGTGATCCGCTAGAGGAGGGAATGGCAACCATTCATTTATACTTGCTATGAGAACCCTATGAACTGTATAAAAAGGCAAAAAGATATGTATAAGAATACTTATGCTGAATGCAAAATTTCTTAGTGAAATACCTTCAGTGGACTACTCAATTGTTTATTTGTTTACCTTTTCTAAAAAAGGAAATTGAAGATGACTTGATATAGGAACTCCAGGTTCTGGTGGTATATATTTTTAAATTCAGAAATACAAAAGAGTATTAATTTCCAAGGTTTATATCTCTCTTTTCTTCAAAGCCAAGAATATTTCACTTTGTTCCTAGGTCTGTAAAACCAACCCTAGCCTCAAGAGGTACATAAGCATTTTTTTTTTAACATCAGCATCTTATGGCTCAGGAATTACCTATGCTATTTTAACTCTGGTGCAGAGTTCCAGTTTTAATTATTGCATGCATGAAGATGCATGTGTGCTAATAAATGGCTTTAATTGTGTCCAACTCTTTGCGACCCTATGGACTCTAGCTCATCAGGCTCCTCCATCCATAGGATTCTCCAGGCAAGTATACTGGAGTGGGTTGCCATGCCATCCTCCAGGGGATCTTCCCAACCCAGGGACCAAAACTGTGTCTTAAATCTGCTGCATTTTCAAGCAGGTTCTTCACCACTAGCACCACTTGGGAAGCCTGTTGAGTCATTACTTTATTCCAAGTCTGATGAGCACTGGTCTTCATTAGTCCATTTCTCCCTTGGTCATTTTGCTTGAGTTTAAATACTGAACAGTCTTTCTTCTCCAGCTCAGTCCTTCCTTCCTTCTGCTATAGTTTTCTCCTTTTCTTCTTATCCTCTCTATCTGTATTGTATTATTGCTGCCTGTACTGTTGCCCCTAAATTGGATGCTTGTCTCTGCTTTGTAGCCTCACAATAATACACATGGGAATTAATATTATATATGATCATAATGATAATAATTCGTTGGTGGATGTAGGTGTTGGTGTGTTGTGATATGTTGAAAACAATGAGCTGCAGGTACCCCCACTGCTCTTTTGCATCATAATACAAAGCAGAGTAACTCTTAAGAGTGCAATGATTCATTTTTCTAGATGTGCTATAATATATTCCTTCCCTGGTGGCTCAGAGCTTAAAGTGTCCGCCTCCAATGCGGGAGACCCGGGTTCGATCCCTGGGTTGGGAAGATCCCCTGGAGAAGGAAATGGCAACCCACTCCAGTATTCTTGCTTGGAGAATCTCATGGACTAAGGAGCCTGGTGGGCTGCAGTCCATGGGGTCACAAAGAGTCGGACACGACTGAGTGACTTTACTTACTTACTTACTTACTAATATATTGACATCTGCTATGAAAAACATAGCTAATAGCGAAAATTCCTAAAACTGACTCGTGCTATTTCCTTAAGTAATTAATTTACTTTTTGCTTAAGGAATTGAATTGGGTTGAATTAAATCTTTCAGGCAGGGAAGCCATACACAGGCTGACAAATGAAGAGACATCTCAAAGGATTTTCAAGGAATCTGAGAAAGGACTGTAGTTTGTAGCATCTAAGTTTTGAATTCTAAACCTCAGATAAATTTTTAAATAAAAAGTTAGTGCTATCATTACCATGTTTCTAAATTCCATATATATGTGTTAGTATACTGTATTGATGCTTTTCTTTCCGGCTTACTTCACTCTGTATAATCGGCTCCAGTTTCATCCACCTCATTAGAACCGATTCAAATTTATTAATTTTAATGCCTGAGTAATACTCCTTTGTGTATATGTACCACAGCTTTCTTATCCATTCATCTGCTGATGGACATCTATGTTGTTTCCATGTTCTGGCTATTATAAACAGTGCTGCAATGAACATTGGGGTACACGTGTCTCTTTCAATTCTGGTTTCCTCGGTGCGTATGCCCAGCAGTGGGATTGCTGGCACATATGGTATTTCTATTTCCAGTTTTTTAAGGAATCTCCACACTGTTTTCCATAGTGGCTGTACTAGTTTGCATTCCCACCAACAGTGTAAGAGGGTTCTCTTCTCTCCACACCCTCTCCAACATTTATTGCTTACAGACTTTTGGATCGCAGCCATTCTAACTGGTGTGAAATGGTACCTCATTGTGGTCTTGATTTGCATTTCTCTGATAATGAGTGATGTTGATCATCTTTTCATGTGTTTGTTAGCCATCTGTCTGTCTTCTTTGGAGAAATGTCTATTTAGTTCTTTGGCCCATTTTTTGATTGGGTCATTTATTTTTCTGGAATTGAGCTGCATAAGCTGCTTGTATATTTTTGAGATTAGTTGTTTGTCAGTTGCTTCATTTGCTATTATTTTCTCCCATTCAGAAGGCTGTCTTTTCACCTTGCTTATAGTTTCCTTTGTTGTGCAGAAGCTTTTAATTTTAATTAGATCCCATTTGTTTATTTTTGCTTTTATTTCCAGTATTCTGGGAGGTGGATCATAGAGGATCCTGCTGTGATTTATGTC
>SJXQ01004307.1:199637-246982 GCA_006408695.1 Aepyceros melampus
GCATATTTTTTTCATATTTGGAATCCATGAATATGTACGTGTCATAAAATAAGTTGAGTAGCTTTCCATTTCCCTTCTTTAAGCACTGAAATAAATAATCTCTAAATCATGTAGGCCCCATGCCTTTTTGGAAATCGTTTTTTCAGCAATCCTAATTTTATATTTGGATCAATTACATTCTCTAGAAAATTATCTATTTTAGTCAAACTTTAAAAATAAAAGTTTCATATAACATTTTCCCAGTTTAAAATTCTCCTATATTCATAATTATATTGCTTAAGAAATCTTTTTAAAAGTAAGTTGACAGTATTTGAGCCAGATATTAAAGGATAATTAGGATCTATGATGGGATAAATGTCATGGGCAGAGGAAATGAATTTTTTTTACTTGCAAAATCTTTTTTATCAGAAATATATCACATTTTATGAAGAATAAATTTTTTAAAAACTCAATTAAGTTTTGTCTCTAAAAAAATTAAAATTTTGCTGGTGTGCCAATATATGTTCTCCAAAAAGAATGCCTCAGGATGTTTGGGAAAGCATCTATTTTTATAGTTCTTTTTGTGTTAGGCAGAATCTGATACCTCGTGACCTAAATCTGTGAATATTTTCTTACTGGACAAAAGAGTCTTTGCTGATGTGATTAAGTTAAGGATTCTGGGATGGGGAAGCTATCTTTGATTATCTAAGCAGGGCTAATTTAATCACATGGGCCACTCAAAAGGAAGAAAGTAGAAGAGTAGATCAGGAGATGTTAACTGAGAAGGAATCCACCCACTGTTACTGACTTTGAAAATGAAGGAAAGTGGCCATGAACAAAATAATGTGGGTGGTCTCTAGAAGCTGGCAAGCACCCTTAGCTGACACCTATTAGGCACTCAGGGACACTAGTCCTATAACTAAGGAAATTATTTTTTCCTCTTGTCTACCCAAAAAGGAATGTACCCCTGCCGACACCTTGAATTTAGTCCAGAGAGACCCTTGTTAGGCTTTTTATCTATGGAATTGTAAGATAATGCACTGTGATGCTTAACTCACCATGAGTGTGTGCGTGCACAGTAATTTTAGTCCTGGTCTACTCTTTGCGACCTTATGGACTACAGCCCACCAGGCTCCCCTGTCCATGGGATTCTCCAGGTAAAAATACTGAAACGGGTAGCCATGCCTTCCTCCAAGTCATCTTCCTGACCCAGGGATCAAACTCTTGTTACCTGTGTCCCCTGCATTGCAGGCAGATTTTTCACTGCTAAGCCACTGGGGAAGCCCTTAACCCACCAGATTCTAGCTGTTACAGCAGCAATAGAAAACTAACATACCTTTAATACTAGGAGAATCAGGGTAAAGCTTAGTCATGATTCACGTACAAAGCTATGATACGTTTTAGGTAAAAGTTTTAACACAACAAATTTTGGTTTCTGCTTTGCCTTGATTCATCTAAATCAGTGTATTACATAATGGGTATTTAATAAATGCTCATCAGAGAAGAACTTTGAATGAAAATCTGTTTTGTGGGGATTCCCTGGCAGTTCATTGGTTAGGACTCTATGCTTTCACTGACAAAGGCTTGCATTAAATTCCTCGTCAGTGAACTAAGATCCTACATCCCACAAGCCCTGTGGCACAGCCCACCCCTTCCCCCAAAAAAATCTGTTATGTGACTATCACTATCACTGTTTCTTTAGAGCTGTTTCTTACACTGAATCAGTTCAGTTCAGTCACTCACTCTTGTCCGACTCTTTGTGACCCCATGAATTGCAGCACGCCAGGCCTCCCTGTCCATCACCAACTCCCAGAGTTCACCCATTATCCTGAATAGTCAATATAAAATACTCTGTTGAATGAAGGCACTATATTTCAATTCAGCTATGTCAAGAAAACATTTATAACCTGTATACTTTATGTTTTAAATTTCCTGCCTTGTCAGATCTCATAACCAATGTGATATCTTTATAACTTCCCTGTTCCATAATCTGACATCTACTCTTCTACATTCTCTATCTTTCCTGAGACCCTACTCCTTCTCCTTAATTTCCAAAAAGGATAAAGATGTGCTGTGGTGGGCTAGTGTTTCTAGTTCTTTATGTAGTATAAGCATCCTTACTTATTTCTGCTGAGTAGCTAAAATAGATAAGAAGAGTTAAAAGAAATTGTCAAGATTATTAAAGGAAACCTTGGAAAGCTATAGTTACTTGCAACAGTGAGTAGGTCACGCCAAATACATTATTTCAAAATAAGAGTTTAACAGTCTGGTTACTGTGATAATTGTTTTGGCACATCTTCTTACCATAACATTTTATTGCATAAGAAAAAAAATGATTCTACTCAAATTAGTGTTTTGCCACTTTAGTATACAGGAGCCAGATGAAATGAAACAGAAGTCACTGAAAAAATTTGGAGTCAAACATTGCATTAAAGTAAGAGTATTCTTCTCCTCTTCTAATGTTCAATTAAAAAGAAAATTCATTTGAAATAATTGTTCTGGAATGCTATTAAAAATTCTGCTACAGTTATAATTTCTGCCAAATTACTTTGGAAAGATCCTGAGCTGTGGGGAACTATTTGTACAGGTGGGATGTGTTTTAGCTGTCCTGATCAAACCTGATCTTTGTAGGCCTCACAGTATTTTGAATTCTCCAGTATCTTTAGGAATCTAAGTAAGGTGAGTTAGATGTAGTCTTCTAAGTTAGCCTTAGTCTAGATTCAAATTAGTTGAGTTCATTCTGGAAGCATGTCTAGGTAAATCAGCACATTCTAATCTATACTACATGCTTCATCCATCCAATCCGTTCAGCCATCCAATGAGGAAGAATAAGAATTCCTGATCACAAGAAAAGACTGTAAGGAAGACAAATTACATATTTGGTGGTGCTGTGTTAGCAATTTCTTATTAGATATTAGGTTGGTGCAAAGGAAATTTCAGTGTTTGCATTGTTGAAATTTGCCATTTGATATTGGAATACATTCTTATATGCGGTTGTGTTATACATAATTTTAATGTACATTTTGGAGAAGGCAATGGTACCCCACTCCAGTACTCTTGCCTGGAAAATCCCATGGACGGAAGAGCTGGTAGGCTTCAGTCCATGAGATCGCTAAGAGTCGGACATGACTGAGTGACTTCACTTTCACTTCTCACTTTCATGCATTGGAGAAGAAAATGGCAACCCACTCCAGTGTTCTTGCCTGGAGAATCCCAGGGACGAGGGAGCCTGGTGAGCTGCCATCTATGGTGTCGCACAGAGTCGGACACGACTGAAGCGACTTAGCTGCAGCAGCAGCAGCAGCAGCAGCAGCAATGTACATTTATTGCTCTTCTTTTGCTAATGACTTATTGCTTGCTATTTATTTTATATATATTTTTAGACCATGGAAATGGTGTTAGTCAAAAAGCAAATTCTATCAATTTTTAAATTCTCATTCCAAATGGGTCATAAAGCAGCAGAGACAACTTGAAACATTAACAAGATATTTGCTCCAGGTACTGTTGAGGAACATAGAGTGCAGTGGTGGTTCAAGAAGTTTTTCAAAGGAGAAGAGAGCCTTGACGATGAGGAGCATAGTGGCTGGCTATTGGAAGTTGACAGTGACCAACTGAGAGCATCATCAAAGCATATCCTCTTAAAACTACATGAGAAGTTGTCGACGAACTCGAAGTGGACTATTCTGTGGTCATTTGGCATTTGAAGCAAATTGGAAAAGGGAGAAAGCTCAATAAGTGGGTGTTTCATGAGCCCACCAAAAAAAAAACCCAAAAAACAAAAACACAAAACCGTCATTGTGGAGTGTTGTCTTCTCTTACCATATGCAACAACAAACCATTTTTCAATTGGATTGTGGCATGTAATATGTGACAAAAAGTGGATTTTATATGATAACTGGTGATGACTAGCTCAGTGAGTGGACCAAAAAGAAACTCCAAAGCTCTTCCCAAAGCCAAGCTTACACCAAAAAAAAGGTCATGGTCACTGTTGGTGGTCTGCTTCTGGTCTGATCCACTGCAGCTCTCTGAATCCAGGCAAAGCTATTATATCTGAGAATTATGCTCAGCAAATCATTGAGATGCACTGAAAACCAAAATGCCCTCACCCACACTGATCAACAGAAAGGGCCTAATTCTTCTCTGTGACTATGCCCAACCTCATGTCACACAGCCAATGCTACAAAAATTGAATGAATTGGACTATGAAGTTCTGTCTCATCCTTCATATTCACCTGACCTCTCATCAGCCAACTACCACTTCTTCAAGCACCTCAACAACAGTTTTGCAGGGAGAATGCTTCCACAACCAGCAGGATGCAGAAAATGCTTTCCAAGAATTCATTTGATCTTGAAGCACAGATTTCTATGTTACAGGAAGAAACAAATTTATTTCTCATTGGCAAAATTGTGTTGATTGTCATGGTTCCTATTTTGATTAATAAAGATATGGCTGAGCCTAGTTATAATTATTTAAAATTCAAAGTTTGAAACCTCAATTACTTTTGCACCAACCTGATGTTTTCATGATCACTTGTGCTAATTTGTCTAGAGCAGCTTTGGTTAAAAACAGCACAGTCTCCTTCTTAGCCTATATGTCCTAATCATATTTGTCTGAGCACTAAGTGCACCATATTTTTGAGATGTTAATAACATACTTTAACTTTGGTAGGAAATTAAGCCCTCTAAAAAAGAATACACAGAAGAACTGTACAAAAAAGATCTTCACGACCTAGATAAACATGATGGTGTGATCACTCACCTAGAGCCAGATATCTTGGAATGTGAAGTCAAGTGGGCCTTAGAAAGCATCACGACGAACAAAGCTAGTGGAGGTGATGGAATTCCAGTTGAGCTCTTTCAAATCCTGAAAGATGATGCTGTTAAAGTGCTGCACTCAAGATGCCAGCAAATCTGGAAAACTCAGCAGTGGCCACAGGACTGGAAAAGGTCAGTTTTCATCCCAATTTCAAAGAAAGGCAATGCCAAAGAATGCTCAAACTACAGCACAATTGCACTCATCTCACATGCTAGTAAAGTAATGCTCAAAATTCTCCAAGCCAGGCTTCAGCAGTATGTGAACTGTGAACTTCCAGATGTTCAAGCTGGTTTTAGAAAAGGCAGAGAAGCCAGAATCAAATTGCCAGCATCCACTGGATCATTGAAAAAGCAAGAGAGTTCCAGAAAAACATCTATTTATGCTTTATTGACTATGCCAAAGCCTTTGACTGTGTGGATCACAATGAACTGTGGAAAATTCTGAAAGAGATGGGAATACCAGACCACCTGACCTGCCTCTTGAGAAATCTGTATGCAGGCCAGGAAGCAACAGTTAGAACTGGATGTGGAACAACAGACTGGTTCCAAATAGGAAAAGGAGTACGTCAAGGCTGTCTATTGTCACCCTGCTTATTTAACTTCTATGCAGAGTACATCATGAGAAACACTGGGCTGGAAGAAGCGCAAGCTGGAATCAAGATTGCAGGGAGAAATATCAATAACCTCAGATATGCAGATGACACCACCCTTATGGCAGAAAGTGAAGAGGAACTAAAAAAGCCTCTTGATGAAAGTGAAAGAGGAGAGTGAAAAACTTGGCTTAAAGCTCAACATTCAGAAAACAAAGATCACGGCATCTGGTCCCATCACTTCATGGAAAAAAGATGGGGAAACAGTGGAAACAGTGTCAAACGTTACTTTGGGGGCTCCAAAATCACTGCAGATGGTGACTGCAGCCATGAAATTAAAAGACACTTACTCCTTGGAAGGAAAGTTATGACCAACTTCAATAGCATATTTAAAAGCAGAGACATTACTTTGCCAACAAAGGTCCATCAAGTCAAGGCTACAGTTTTTCTAGTGGTCATGTATGGATGTGAGAGTTGAACTGTGAAGAAAGCTGAGCACAGAAGAATTGATGCTTTTGAACTGTGGTGTTGGAGAAGACTTGGGAGTCCCTTGAACTGCAAGGAGATCCAACCAGTCCATACTAAAGGAGGTCAGTCCTGGGTGTTCATTGGAAGGACTAATGCTGAGGCTGAAAGTGCAATACTTTGGCCACCTCATGCAAAGAGTCAATTTATTTGAAAAGACCCTGATGCTGGGAGGGATTGGGGGCAGGAGGAGAAGGGGACGACAGAGGATGAGATGGCTGGAGGCATCACTGACTCGATGAACATGAGTTTGGGTGAACTCCAGGAATTGGTGATGGACAGGGAGGCCTGGCGTGCTTCAATTATGGGGTCACAAAGAGTTGGACATGGCTAGGTGACTGAACTGAACTGGAAAAAGGAGCAAGCACTGTGGGTTAAGATCAAGCACGCTACTAAGTAATATGTTAACACTGCTGAGAATATAATTCTTACTCCTCAGAATCTGCTGCTTTTGTGTTATACTTTCTATATAATATATGTTTTGGTAAGGAAGAGATATATTCACTCTTTTTCTATCTTAATTAGAAAAATCAAGACATACCATTAGACAGGTATGACAGTTTATGTATGTTTCTTTTCCTGTTCTGGAAAGATCGAAATATGAATAATTTAGGTTTTAAGGAATGTCTTTTTCTTTTCCTTTGGGATGCCTTTTTCCATGCTTTGTATGCTTCTCTTAACATCTTTGAAGAGCTGGAGAGCCAAGAAAAGAGGGCTGGTTGGGAGTGAGGGAAGAGACTTCCTTAGTCTAGGCTTTTAGGGGAGTACTGTATCATTGGCTTCACTGCAGCTAGGGGTTTCACATTACAATAATAAATAGTGTGCACTTGCCTTTGGATACCTCTCTGCTGAACTTGAACAGTAGAATAATATCTCAGCATGTGTAAGAAGAGGAAAAGAAAATTTTTATCCTAGATATGATAAATGTAACAAACATTTTGACACTTAAGTACAGCTGAATGTGTAGAAAGCCAAATGTCTGGAAAAAACATCACTGTAGGATCTTTTCAACTTGAATTGGTTTGGCACTGTAGAGTTTTTAAGAAAAATCATGTATTTCTTATGGATCGATGATATAGCTACAATTTAATCGGTACTATCTTAATGTTCTTTTTTCTAAATTTACTTTCTTTTCTGCATATGATAAATGATGTATGTTACTCAGACTGGGCTTCCCAGTGGCTCAGTGGAAAGAATCTGCCTGCAGTGCAGGAGACACAGGTTCAAGCCCTAGATCAGGCAGATCCTTGAGAAAGAAATAGTAACCCACTCCAGGAATCTCGCCTGAGAAATCCTATGGACAGAGTCACCTGGTGGGCTACAGGCCATGGGTAGCAAAAGAATCAGACTGGACCTAGTGACTAAACAACAACAGCAGCTCCTATTAGTTTTCACCTCCTTCTAATTTTCTGGTATCCTCAAGGTATTCTGTGTGTCTGACATCTCCCATTGAACTTCTTCTAATATGATAATGCATATGCAATTTGAGGCTGGAAGGTAGAGAAATTTATGTTGGTAGGAACTGGATAGTCCATTAATAAACCCAGCAGGTGACCATTTTCTCCATGTATGAACACTATTAATTTTGAATATGAAAACAGAAATATACTGAATGTTGATTGAGCTCTTTGTTTTGCTTAAAAGTGCAACATTTTTGCTGTGAAAATCAGCTATGTCTGATAAAATTGTACTGTTCTAAAGGAGTTCAATTTTCTTATTTTATAAGTTAAAAATATTTTGTTCATCTGTGTGCAAATTATTTACTGAATATTTGTAATTTTCTCAATTTTTAAAATTTCCAGTACTATACTTAATAATTACATTGTTTGTATGTCTCAGAAAAAAAGATATTAAAGTTCAGAATAGCAGAGGAAAATGCCAGTATAATTTTTCCATTTACTAAATGCAGTTTTCCTAAAATATCTTCCTCAAATATCTGACAAGTAGCACAAAGAAAAAAAAAACAACACTCCTGCTTAATTACTTGTCAGTCTCCATATATTTATCTTGAACGGAAACTGATTTTTCTACAGAAATAATTCTGAGCTTATCAGTAACTGCCAATGGATTTTTTTTTTAATGTGATGAGAAAGCATTTCATTCAAATCGAAGCCTTATGTTAGCAATGGCTCATCACATAAGACAATCTTTGTGTATAATCCTCTGTGATGGATAATGCAATTCCTTGTACCTTCTGTGTGTGTGTGTGTGTGTGTGTGTGTGTGTGTGTGTTATCCAAAGCTAATAAAGGAAGAATGGGGTGGTTGTGCTGGGAAGGAAAAATAGGAAGAAAAAAGCTGTATCAACAGGAGATTTCAAGAAAATAAAGAGAGCTTAGGCTTGATGACTAAAATCCAAAACCGGAACTTGGCAATTATGAGCTGGAATGTATTCATGCATTTTATGAGTAACCCTATTTTTGGCTGAGACATACTTCAAAGGAATCACTCACTGCTTGAAAGAAAGCCTAGGTATATTGGCACAGTCACTGAAAAACAACATTTCTATAGTGCTTCCAGCAGCTCTTTATTACTGAAAGTAATAAAAGTGGAAAATCTCCTTCACTTGGGGCTTTAAAGATAGCCACCTACCGGCATTTTACTTTCTTAGTGTTAAAAAGATGAGATAATCATCCTTTTTTCCGGAAAGATATGTTATAGAACAGCTTAGTAACTTACGATATATTCCTTATAGATTAACTATTTCTAACCTGTCCTTAAACTAAATTTTCATCAAAAGGTATTTCTGAAGGTCAGAATGAAGCTACCCTGACTCTGCAGTTCTCTAAAATTCAGCAGGAAGCTGTTTGAATTGAAACATCATGTGTGTGATTCCTGCTAAGCATCTCTCTGACAGGCGGAATAATCAAGACCTTCTGTGAAACCAGTTCCCTCATTGGTCTTGAGCATGATTGATGGCAATGTGAGGCTGCTTTGCTCATGGAATTTCAAAGATCTGTGGCATGTTTATATTGAAGGGTGAGGTCATTCTAATGCCACAAGAATCTGACACCCAGCACAGCAAGTATCTGCAACATAAAACTTGTATTGGGTAACTTTTTGTTGAAGGAGTAGATGAAAGAATTTATGAAAAAATGAATGAGTTAAATAGTTCGGATGTGTTGCAGGATGACGTATCTTTAATTCTAGTCAGGTGTCTTCAGAATGGGTGGGCTCTGTCATGAGAATTATAATTCCATAAGAAAATCTAGAGCAAGTTCAGCAAATATGCAGTACAACAGCCATCATTCCCCGAGACATAGTTAATCTGTCAGGGTACTCTTCTCAGCAAAGAGATTTTAGACTCTTATTTCTCAATAAGAGTTCTCCAGGCAGTCATTTCCAACCAGAGTTGGCATAAGAAAGTCAAATATCTATCTTTGTTCTAAACAAACTAGTAGAATCCTTAAAAAAAAAAAAAAAAAGAGGCTCACATTTTTCTGTCCTTTTAAAGTAGTACATTTTGCACAACCTATTCATTTACTCCTTATTTACTTGAATTGTCAAGAAATGGGCTGAAAGAGTCTATGAAAATTTTATGGAGAAACAATCATGTGGAATGCTAGATATAGGTACTGTTCTTTGCCCTAAATCTTTAACTGGATTAGTCACATAGGGATCACCTGAGTATCTTATAAAAATGTATATTCATATTCAGTAGGTCTGGAGAAGGTAATTCGTGTGTGCATGCTAAGTAGCTTCAGTCATGTCACACTCTTTGCAACCCTATGGACTGTAGCCTGCCAAGCTCCTCAGTCTATGAGATTCTCCAGGCAAGAAGAGTAGAGTGGGTTGCATGCCTTCCTCCAGGGCATCTTCCTGACTCAGGGATGGAACCAGTGTCTTTTTATGTCTCCAGCATTGGCAGGTGGGTTTTTTACCACTAGAGCCACTTGGGAAGACTGGAGAAAGTAATAAATACCTGCGTATCTAATAAGGCCATTGTCAGATATGCCAATCTTGCTGGTTGGCCCTCCAACCACATTTTGAATAGTGAGAGGAGATAGTTAGTTTACAACCTTGGCTTCACAGTGAAGCTACTAGAGAGCTTTAAAAAATATTGAGAGCTGGGCCCTTCCTCAGAGATTCTGACGTAATATGACCAGGATGTGACTTGCACATTTGGATACTTACATAATCCTTTAGGAAATTGTAATGTGCAGTCAAAGTTGAGCTTTGCACTTTTGAACTTTTGATCCTTTTGAACTGTGGTATTGGAGAAGACTCTTGAGAATCCCTTGGACTGCAGGGAGATCAAACCAGTCAATCCTAAAGGAAATCAATCGTGAATATTCATTGGAAGGACTGATGCGAAGCTGAAGCTCCAATACTTTGGCCACCTGATGCAAAGAGCCGACTCATTAGAAAAGACCCCGGTGCTGGGAAAGATTGAAGGCAGAAGGAGAAGGGGATGGCAGAGGACGAGATGGTTACATCACACCACTGACTGACTCAATGGACATGAGTTTGAGCAAGGTCTGGGAGATGGTGAAGAACAGGAAAGCCTGGTATGGGGTGGTCCATGGGATCACAAAGAGTCAGACATGACTGAATGACTGAACAACAATGTGCGGTCAAAATTGAGAGTCACCAGCTTAAGCTGACACAAGCCCTGCTTCCAGTACTTTATCAACAGGCAGTTGATGTCCTGGAGCTCACTCAAAATACCCTTCTCACCCTCTAAGCCCTCACTCATTTTGATTCACCCTTTACTTAACTTTGCTCTTGTTTTTATGACCTTTATCTCAATTTTTGCTCCTGGTCTCCCATTTGACTTCTCTTGTCATCAGAAGCTTCCTTCCCTTGACTTTTCTCAGGCTTGGCTTGTTCTTTTCATCTTATAGCCACTGGCTCTTTTGAATAGGAATTTCTTGCTTATATTTTGGTGCCATGAAAAATGTTATGTGCTCTGGCTCATGAGCCGGAAGGAGGTCAGAGATTTTTCTAAACCTTGGGAGTTCAGAAGCTGTGACTTAAAAAATAAGAACCAAAGAATTCTCAGTATTCCTTCAATAATCATTAAATGATATAGCTGGAAAAAAATTTAAAAAATTATCTGGTTCAATATCTTTGTGTCAGATACCTCGTCAGGTGACTTTTAGTGAGTAATACCCTTGTATGGTCCTCTCTCCTTGAAAGGGGTGCAACCTGTGACTTGCCTCTATGCAATAGAAAATGAGAAGGGTAATGAGATGTCAGATTAATGACTACATTTAGTTATGTAGTCATTAGCCAACCAGAGATGACATCTTAGCCAACCAGAGAGAGAGAGAAATGGTTCAATTGTCCTGGAAGAAGCCAATAACTACATTGTGAATTGCTTGTAGTAAAGGTACATGGTCCAAGAACCATAGACAGTTTCTGAATAGCCTCCAATCAATAGCCAATACAAAGAAAGTCCCCTCAGTCATACAACCATAAGGAAATAAATTCCATTCATATCACAATGACCTTTTAAGCAGCTTCTTCTCTGGTCAGGCCTGCAGAAGTGAATGCTGTCCACCCGATGCCATTACTGCAGCCTACTGAGATCCTGAACAGAGAAACTAGCTAAGCTATGATGAGATTTTTGGCTTACAGAAACTAGGAGATAAAAGTATGTGTGTGTGTAATAATTTATTACACAGCAGTAGAATACTAATACAATAGTCATTTTACAGATAAGGAAACAGAGGTCTGGAGCTTATATGACTTGTAAACAATACCCTGTAAATTAACAGCAGAGTTGAACATAGAATTTGAGACTTATAACTCCTACTGTGGACTTTGCTTCTTCCTTTCAATAAAGAATTTTTTAGAGCAGGTTGAGGTTCACAGAAAAAATTGAGGAGAAGGATAAGATACAGAGATTCCCCATGTGTCTCCTTCCCCACCCGGCATCTATAACTTCTGCCATTATCTCTCCAGAGTAGTACATCTGTTACAATAAATGAACCTACCTTGACACAATGTTGTCAAGTCTCAAGTCTATAGTTTGCATGAGAACTGACCCCTAGTGTTGTATATTCTATTAATTTGGACAAATTTATAATAGTCTTTCTCTTCTTTTTAGACATTTAATGTATGACTAAATTTGAAAGAACAGTTAAATAGAATACAAAAAAAAAAACACATAAGATAAATAATGAATTATCGTAGAGAAAAACATTAGATTCTCTCTACTCATTATATCTTCTTTATGGTGGTTTTTTCTTGGATGTTTCATGAGATGTTAAATAATAATTATGTTTTTGAATTTGGTTATTTTTCAGTCATTAGTCATTGTTTGATAAGAAGATATTACACTTTTGAGAAAAATCAGCAAAATGCAGAGGCAAGGGAAATATATCATTACTATTATATACAGTTGTCAAGGAAACAAAAGTATATCTTCCTATAATCAAAAAACATATTGAACCAAACATTAATTTTATTTCAAAACCAAAAGAAAACAAACAAAATACTTGGAATACATGAAATTTACCCTCTTCTAAAATAGATATTGAATAAATAGAATGAACTCTACTGATGATTCAGCAAACTTAAAATTAAGAACATTGTTTCAGTTTTTAAAATGTAATATATTTTTGCATAGTTGCCAGAAAAAATACCTCTTAAAGTTTCTTTTCACAGTACTTTGAATAAGCAACTACATTCTTTCCCCTTTGTCTGAATCGTTGATATCCAATTCAGTTCCTGGAACAAATACTGAGTCTGTACGAAGGGCCAGGTGTGTTAATCACTGAAATTGCAAAGATAAATTAGGTACAGATTCCCACAAAGGGCTGATAGTCAAGTTCATATCCTCCTGCATGCTGGCATCATTAACAGTGAGAAAAATGACAGTCATCATAGGCATTTGGTTCATATGATTGTGAAGAGTGTATGTTGATTGCCTGATTGGTGTTTAGTATAATGCTAGGTTCTCTGGAGTGCAAGAAAAAGCTGAAATACATTGTCCCTGAATCTTAAGCACCTCATTAAGGGTTTTAAAATAGTGGGAAAAAAAAGAGTTGTGTTTTTTAACCTGGTGGTAAAAGAGTAACATTTCTTCTATTCTACTTTTAATTCTTTAATATCACAGTATACTAGAAATGGATATTGGACAATGGAATTTACCAAGCAGATTGCCACCCCTACGTTTATTTGAGGGGCAGGGTGTCATTCTTGGAAGATCACAGATTTATTTAGATTTGGATAGAGTATCATTTGATCTCTGCCCGTATAACTTTTGTGTAAGCTTAGGAAAGTCATTCAATCTCTCTTGAGTATCAGATTCCTTATCTATCAAATGTGTGCTTTACAGAGTCATGAAAAACAAGTGAGATCTTCTAAGCACTGGGCATACTGTCACCTGTTGGATACTAAAGATAATATTTTTGGATGTGAAGAGTCTGCAAGTATTTCTTATCACTTTCTTCTTTAATAACTGAGGTTTTAGCTGGTTACATGTCTAACCAGATAAAGATTCTATTTATAAGCCTCCCTTGCAATTAGCTGTAGTCCTGTGATGAGACTCTGAGCAATGAGATTTAAGCACAAGTTATTGATGCAACTTCCAGATTATCTCTTACACGGCTTTGTCTCCCTCCGCTCTTGATTTTCTCCCTCTCACAGGCTGAAATGTGGATGAGATGAGAAGCCATGTTCAGTTTGGAACAAGCCCCTGGGGGTCACAGAGGAACAGAAATGGAAGGCAGTCTGGATCTCTGATGTCATCAATCCGTCATACCAGCAATGAACAAACATCTCAGGTTATTTTGGAGAGAAATAAATAAATTATTCTTGGTCAGGAAAAAAAAAAAAAGATGGAAAGTGAGTATGGAATTTATATGTTTATGAAGAAACAGAATTTAATTTCAACCAACTAGTATCCCACCTTCTATAATGTAGATTACCTTCTAGAAAAAGTACTCAGATCTCAATAGTAGCACTAGTTATAAACCTATATTTAAAATCTTTTAGATGATATTCTAAAGAAGAGAAACATACTCCGTTTTACTAATACAGAATTCTATACCTCAAAACAAAGCATGACGTTCATGGAAAATCTGAAAAAAAAGCAAACCTGGAATGACTACCAGCTGTATCTTCAGCAATAAGACAAATCTTTAATATCCCAAATAAAGATTGGTTCAAATACAAATTAGTATGAAATGGGAAAATTTTAATGCAGAATTATTTGAGTTTTATTACTGAATAGTGATATCAAAGAGAGAGAGAGGTGGAGGCATATAACTTAAAAGAGAATTTGTTTTATTAATAAGACTTTCTGGAAAATAATACTTTCTGGGCTTCCCAGATAGCTCAGGTGGTAAAGCATCTGCTTTCAATGTGGAAGACCTGGGTTCAATCCCTGGGTCGGGAAGATCCCCTGGAGAAGGAAATGGCAACCCATTCCAGTACTCTTGCCTGGAAAATCCATGGATGGAGGACCCTGATAGGCTACAGTCCATGGGATCGCAAAGAGTCGGACACGACTGAGCAACTTCACTCGTTCACTTTCTGGAAAAGTTTTACTAAACTTAGTTCGTTTTCTTGTTTCTCAGTGTATAGGAAGGTAGCTAACTGAAAGAGAACAATTAGAGCCATTTTTTTTTTAATATGAAGGGAATGATAAATGAAAAAATGGCAAAACAAATACTATATTGTAAAGTAATTAACCTCCAATTAAAATAAATAAATTTATATTAAAAAATAAAAAAATAAAAATTATGCTGATCAAATAAATAAATAAAATTTTAAAATGAAAGGTCAAGACGAAATATCTTTAGTCCTACTGGCAGTAGCCTCGTTTTTCAAAGCAGTAGCAGCTTATTAGTCAACATAATTAAGCATCATGTAGTTGGAGAAGGCAATGGCACCCCACTCCAGTACTCTTGCCTGGAAAATCCTATGAACAGAGGAGCCTGGTAGGCTGTCCATGGGGTCGCTGGGAGTCGGACGCGGCTGAGCGACTTCACTTTCACCTTTCACTTTCATGCACTGGAGAAGGAAATGGCAACCCACTCCAGTGTTCTTGCCTGGAGAATCCCAGGGACGGGGGAGCCTGGTGGGCTGCCGTCTATGGGGTCGCACAGAGTTGGACACAGCTGGAGTGACTTAGCAGCAGCAGCAGCATTGCTGTTATAGAATGTATAGAATGTAACCATTTTCCTGTTGAAAAAGGGCACACAATATTAGTAATGCTAGCAATGTCTCATACATTTTAGTAAGATTTTTCTGTCATGAAAATTTGAAAATGTATTTTGGAAATATAGTTTGGCTAAGAACCATTGAATGGATGTTCTAGTCTAGAAAAAAGGAATAGTCATGAGTCTTGACCTGCAAATTGGATCCGACTTAGCAAAGTGCAAACTCGGAGTCACTCAAGTATTGAGATGTTTTGACAAAGTAAGCCAAAATTAAGACTTCTCCACTGGCTTTCAAAGTTTATACATAGCCTATTAAATGAAAAGTAGCTTTCCTGTTGACTCCAGCCACAAAGCACATATTCATGACCAGATATTTAACAGCAGTGCTAACAATGCCAAAATAAAAGAAGGAGAGAGCAAGGAAAGGAAGGAAATAATCATTTATGTGAATTGGAAATACAAAATGTTCCAAGCAAAAATGAATTACATTATGAGAGTATTTTTTTCAATGTCAAAACGTTTTCTAATGGGCCAAAAAACAAAGATGGAAAATACTTTTTACTTACAAATATAATTAGACTCGCAAATATTCCATCCATTAGCATTGTCTTTCCCCACAATGCTCTGTCTGTTTTTTGGTAATTATTCTCTACTGCTCATTGTGTCCAGATGACTAGTTGTACAATAACATAAGCGTAAGCATGTAACAAATATAGTCATTGGTTTTCCCCTAATAGATTTGTATAGAAAACAAATTAAAAGCTCCTCAGAAGCTAGGTTTTAATTTCAGGAAATGCTTATTTACTCACCATCCTAACCGCAGGCTTGACCAGTCCTTTTGCTTCTTGGACACAGGCATATCAACATGCACAATAGGATATGAAAGTATTTCCAGCATTATCACAAAGATCAGAATGTGGCCAGTACTGGCAAGTGTGTTTTACTTAATAAAAAATTTGATGAAAACTTAATAGTACATTCCATATGTCCACTACATAGAATTATTCACAATTTTCTGCATAAGTCATGTTCTCTTGCGATCATATACTCATTGATTGGGATCTTTCCTTTCCTGTAAATGTCTTCTTTTCTTTTATTTGCCTGAAGAAATTTTAACAATTTTTGTGTTAAGTATTTCTTTTGTGCAACAAACCATGCTCACATGGTAATTTTTGCATGCCTCTCTTGTAGTGCTGGTGATAGTGTGTCCTACTTTTTTTTTTCCCCCACACATTTAGAGTGTAAATATCTCAAGGTCATGTCATTTGTGTTATTTAGCTGTATGTCCTCTATTTGTAGAATTTTGTCAGTAAGATTAAGATGTTAAATCATCTTGAATGCAATAAAAATGATTTATACAATGCTTTGTTGTTGTTGAGTTGGTAAGCCAACTCTTTGTGGTCCCATGGACTGCAACACGCCAGGCTTCCCTGACCTTAGCTATCTCCTGGAGCTTGCTCAAACTCAGGTCTATTGAGTTGATGCTGCCATCCAACCACCTCATCCTCTGTTGTTCCCTTCTCTTCTTGCCCTCAATCTTTCTCAGCATCAGGGTCTTTTCTAATCAATTGGCTCTTCCTATCAGGTGACCAAAGTATTGGAGCTTCAGCTTCAGCATCATTTCTTCCAATGAGTATTCAGGATCGATTTCCTTTAGGATTGACTGGTTTGATCTCCTTGCTGTCCAAGGGACTCTCAGTAGTCTTCTCCAGCACTACCCATTCAAAAGTGTCAATTCCTTGGCATTCAGCCTTCTTTGGGTCCAACTCTCACATCTATACATGACTACTGGAAAAACCATGGTGGTTTAGCTGCTAAGTCGTGTCTGACTCTTGTGACTCCATAGACTGTAGCCCACCAGACTCTTCTGTCCATGAGATTTCCCAGGCAAAATTACTGGAGTGGGTTGCTATTTCCTTCTCTAGGTGATCTTTCTGACCCAGAGATTGAACTCTGCCTGCATTGCAGGCAGATTCTTTACCAACTGAGCCATCAAGGAAGCCTGGGAAAGCTACAGCTTTGACTATTTGGACCCTTGTTGGCAAAGTGATCTGCTTTTCAATATGCTGTTGAGGTTTGTCATAGCTTTTCTTCCAAGGAGCAAGCATCTTTAAACTTCATAGCTATCTGCAGTGATTTTGGAGTCCAAGAAAAGAAAATCTACCATTGTTTCCATTTTCCCCCCATCTATTTGCCATGAAGTGATGGGACCAGGTGCCATGATCTTAATTTTTTGAATGCTGAGTTTTAAGCCAGCTTTTTCACTCTCCTCTTTCACCTTCATCAAAAGCCTCTTAGAATTTCAAAGTATTTTCTCATTTATTATCTTATTTAATCTTTTAGCAGCCCAGTGGATAACTCTGTGATAACCAGATGTGTGGTTAACTGAAGCAATGTAGTATTTAATCAATTTGGATAGTATAATTAAGTGAAGTGAAGTGAATTCGCTCAGTCGTGTCCGACTCTTTGCGATCCCGTGGACTGTAGCCAACCAGGCTCCTCTGTCTATGGGACTCTCCAGGCAAGAATACTGGAGTGGGTTGCCATTTCCTTCTCCAGGATAGTATAATAGTTATTTCCAAATAGTTATTTGGAAATAGTTATTATTTCCAATAGTTATTTCCAAATCTGACAACAGACCAAATTCACCAGGAGAAAATTCTTAGAAATTAAAAGCTAACTAAACTAAACTAAACTATTTCCATAGTGTATAATGTAAGGGCTACAGAAGTGTATGAGATACTGTTTTTTAGCCACCAAGTTGTGTCCAGCTCTTTGTGACCCCATAGACTGCAGCACGCCAGGCCTCCCTGTTCCTCACTGTTTCCCGGAGTTTGCTCAAGTTCATGTCCATTGCATCAACGATGCCATCCAAACATTTCATCCTCTGTCGCCGCCTTCTCCTTGTGCCTTCAGCCTTTCCCAGCACCAGGGTCTTTTCCAAAGAGTTGGCTGTTCGCATCGGATGACCAAAGTATTAGAGATACATGCACCATGAGATATACACCACCACAAATAAGATCAGCCTATACATTCTATTTTGTACTTTCTTTATTTTCTCCTAATAATCATTTGGAGGTGTGATATTATCACACACAAATCCACCTCAGTCTTTTCAGTGGGTCTGGCATATGCCAGTATATGAAAGCATAGTTCATCTAACCAGGTCTCTATTAGTTTTTCTTATTTCTCTGGGGATGGGTGTTGTGTTTGTTTTGCTCTTATGTAGAAAACTCAATGGTTATTCTATTATTCATCTTTATCTTTACATATTTATTTTCCCATATGATTCTGAATGTATTTAGGGGTTGTATTGGAGTAGGTAGGTTATTGCTTCCAACAATATGTGCTTTTAAAATTTTGATGAAAGTGAAATGTTAGTCACTCAGTCGTGTCTGACTCTTTGCAACCCTGTGGACTGTTGCCTGCCAGGCTCCTCTGTCCATGAAATTCTCCAGGCAAGAATACTGGAATGGATTGCCATTCCCCTTTCCAGGGGATCTTCCCTACCCAGGGATCAGACGTGGCTCTCCTGCATTGCAGGCTGATTCTTTACTGCCTGAGCCACCAGGGAAGCCCTAAAACTTTGATAAGGTGTTGCAATTGTTTTTTTTAGAGCCTTTTGGATTAATTTGAATTCCCACCAAGGAGAATTGAGAGTTACTGACATACTACACATATACTTACTGAAGTAATCTCCAACTGTAATATTGGCCCATCTTGACTGTGAAAATCGGCATGTTGTTTCTGGTTATGCTTGTGTTTCTTTAATTATGAATAAGGTTGAGCGTCTCTTCATATATTTGTTGGCCATTTGTGTATGTACACATGTGTGTGCCATCTGTTCATCTTCTTGACCCATTTTCTTTCATATTGTTAGCCTTTTCTGTATTTTTGGTATGATAGGGAAATTAGCCTTTTTTACGTCTTGCAAACACTGTCTCCAATTATGTTTGCAGTGTAATTTAAATACACAGAGCATAGGCACTTTTCCTCTTCACTCCAGCCTTGTTCGAATCTTCAGAAGTAAGAACTAGGAATCTAACATTTTGGAAACTTCCTCCAGGTAATTCTACAATAGCTGACCTAAGGATAGTATTTGAAAACTACTGGATTATGTAGCAGGCATGGCAGAGTTAAGTTCAAAACTTACGTTGTTAGAGAAACTATTTTTGACAGTAGCATGCAGAAAGAATCATGGAAACCATGACTCTACCCAACTGGGAATCCTTTCCTCGAGAGTATTGATCTGCACATCATTTTTCCTGACAAAAGCATCATGGCTATAAAAATTCCTTTTGGTATTATAGCATGGTAGAAATATAGAAACTTACAAAGAAATAGAGCTATAAATCTATTTCTGGGGAAGCTCAGCAAAGATATTTTGCAGAGCATTTGAAGAAGCCAAGTATTCTTTGTAATGATGTGGGCCAAGAAAAGATGCAAAGGCTAGCAATTATAAGTAAATAAAAATAAGACCTGATTAGCAACAGTTGATGATAAAGGGGGCATAATTATTCTAGATGAGAGAGACTGATGAGAGCTATTCTAAATTTTTAATGTAAAATTAATTAGTAATATGATATAGTTTTATGCTTATCATATATAATAATAATCATAACTGACATTTAAGCATTTTGTTAAATACTTTTTGTGAACTTAGTATCTATAAAGTAGACCCTATCATCACCTTTTATTACAGAAAAAAATGAAAGTGTTTAAATGATTTATCTGATGCTGTTCAAATGGTAGGTGACAGAAGTAGGCTTTGAATAGTATAGCTCAAGAGCCCATGTTCATAATTGCCATGGTACACTTTTTAAACTTCACACTTAATTATTCATAAAGTAAGGTGGGCAGCATGAGGTTATCATTCCACAGAATCTAAGAATTATCCTATTTTTTCTCTTCTTATATTATTTGAATCATTACATGAGAAAATTTCCCACAAACCCCCTAAGCTATTGAGAAAACAGAGTAGTTTGGTTTTTTTTTTTCTTCTTCTCTGTTTTCTTACTTACTCCTTCCAGTAGAGGTAATTTATCCAAATTCATTTTTCTGTTAAAGATTATGGCTCACATGTAACATCCTCCTAAATCTATCTTTTTTGCTTTCTTGGTATTGTTTCCTCTCTCCTAGGCTATGTCAGGGCTTATCTTAGTTCCATTCTCTGTAAAGGTGAAGTCACTCAGTCGTGTCCGACTCTTTGCGACCCCGTGGACTGTAACCTACTAGGCTATACTGTCCATGGGATTCTCCAGGCAAGAATACTGGAGTGGATTGCCATTTCCTTCTCCAGGGGATCTTCCCGACCCAGGGATCAAACCCAGGTCTCCCACATTGGAGGCAGACGCTTTAACCTCTGAGCCTGTAAAGGAAGTGAGAAAACTGAGCTTCAGTCTAACAGACCCAAGCATATTCAGCTCTCCTTGCTGCATATCTCCAGCTGGGTCTAAAGATAATATTGTAAACTTACCCCTCTGCAATATTTCTGTGCTCTTTCAGTTGACTAGAATTTGTGGGAGGAATAATTAGTGCCTCTTATTTTAACACAAGGTGCACAATGTAGGTATCTTTTAGAGTAAAAATGAGGATTACTATTTGAGGAACAAATTATTACATGGGAGGGTGGACAGACTTAATTTAGTTGTAGTGGAGTTGATTCCCATTGGCTGGGAAATTGGTTTTAACTGATGCATACTAGTTTCCCTGGTAGCTCAGCTGATAAAGAATCTGCCTGCAGTGCAGGAGATTGTGGTTTGTTTCCTGGGTCGAGAAGATCCCCGGAGAAGGGATAGGTTACCTACTCCAGTATTCTTGGGTTTCCCTGGTGTCTCAGAGGGTAAAGAATCTGCCTGCAATGTAGGAGACCTGAGTTTGATCCCTGGGTTGGTAAGATCTCCTGGAGAAGGGCATGGCAACCCACTCCAGTATTCTTGCTTGGAGAATCCCATGACAGAGGAGCCTGGTGGGCTATAGTCCATGGGGTCACAAAGAGTCAGATATGACTGAGCAACTAAGCACAGCATGTTGATTTTGAAGACCAGGCTACTAGTTAAGTGTACAGCTTTTATTGTGTCCCCAGACAGAAGTTTAACGCTGTGTTTAGGAAGAGGTCTCTTCAAAAGGGTCCAGAAAGCTTTGTCCAGGATCTTCTCTGGAGCCGTGAGAGATAGAGAATTTCTCTTCCTCAGATTAGGAATCTCTCTTAGGAAACAGTATAGAATAGCAGCTTCATTTCTCCAAGGATTTCCTAGGGCCAACCCTGGTCATGGAATTGAAACATGTATAATATCACGTAAGAAACGAATCACCAGTCTAGGTTCGAAGTAGGATACAGGATGCTTGGGGCTGGTGCACTGGGATGACCCAGAGAGATGGTATGGGGAAGGAGGTGGGAGGGGGGGGTTCAGGATTGGGAACTCATGTACACCCGTGGTGATTCATGTTGATGTATGGCAAAACCAATACAGTATTATAAAGTAAAATAAATTAAAAGAGAGAGAGAGAGAGAGAAATAATGAACAGACTTTGCTTTGATAGCTAGACTTCTAGTTTTTCCATTATTCCTCCTGTATCCTGTTTATAAGTCAGGGCAAAGTTAACTATTTTCCTACAGCAGTTAGAATTTGGAATAACAGGAGAGTAGTAGTAAAGACTATGCAAGCTTAAGAGAACTAACTAGGGTCAGTTCAAGTTGTAAGCCAGAAACGAAAAACTCAAAAGGTGAGTATTGAAATGATGTTATTTTGCTGTGTGAGGAGACAGCAAAACAAGAAAGGGGCCTCAAGTAAGCCGTGGAGACTGGGAGCACCACCATTGCAAGTGTTCACATTTTTCAAAAATAGGAGAGGGTTAGATTCCACTGTGTGACACACAGGCTAATGCAGAGATAGGTTTCTGCCCTGAATGCGGGAGGTGAGATGTCACAAAAATTTTCCCAAATGTGGTTAACATTCCTGACTGTGGATTACAAACATGTGGCTGAAATAGGTGTTTCTCTTTCTTTAATGCTTGCTTTCTCTATCTGCTGGCTTTGTCTTGCGTCAGAAATCTGCATCTGGACTGTAAACTGGGTTCCGAAAGCTTGCTTTTGCTGTGAACTAGCTCTGCTGGCTCCTCTAACCAAATGACTGCTTGCGCATTCTAAATGTTGTGAGGGATGCTGGTGGTGTCATACATCCTCTTTACCACTTTGGAGTCTTCAAGAAAACTGGGACCCAGGAAAGAGCCCAGAGAAGGCAATGGCACACCACTCCAGTACTCTTGCCTGGAAAATCTCATGGATGGAGGAGCCTGGTGGGCTGCAGTCCATGGGGTCGCTAAGAGTCAGACATGACTGAGCGACTTCTCTTTCACTTTTCACTTTCATACATTGGAGAAGGAAATGGCAACCCACTCCAGTGTTCTTGCCTGGAGAATCCCAGGGACGGGGGAGCCTGGCGGGCTGCTGTCTATGGGGTGCACAGAGTCGGACACGACTGAAGTGACTTAGCAGGAAAGAGCCAGAGTTCTCTTTTGTCAGTTCAATTTGGAAGGTCCAAAGGATCTACTCTCTTGCCTGGTGATGAGAGTGAAGAGACAGTCCGCAACACAATACGAATTCTGTTCCAGAATCCCAACTGAAAATCTCTGGCTAATAATGTGTTTTTATCTTCATTTGGCTCTTTATATATATATAAATATATACGTATAAGGCATCCCTGATAGCTCATTTGGTGAAGAATCCTTGTGCAATGCAGCAGACCCTGGTTCAATTCCTGGGTTGGGAAGATCCCCTGGAGAAGGGAAAGGCTACCCACTCGAGTATTCTGGCCTGGAGAATTCCACGGACCGCACATGGGAACTATCCATGGACTATACACGGGTTGCAAAAAGTCGGACATGACTGAACGACTTTCACTTTCACTTTCCATATCTATGTATATATAAATGAATGGAATACAGGACAGAGAGGACTGGTGAATTATTCTCAATTAATGCTTTGCTGCTGCTGCTGCTAAGTCGCTTTGACTGTCATGTAAAAGTCACCATCAAAGAACCCATCAAAAGCCAGAAACAAAATGGCAAATGTTATACGATTCCATCTATATGAATTATCCAGAAAGAGCACTTTATAGAAACAGAAGACAGATAAGTGGTTTTTGGGGCTGAGTGTGAAAATGAGGAGTGACTACAAATGGACACAATGTTTATTTTTGGAGTCTTGGAAATGTTCTAAAATTAGATGGTGGTAATGACTGCACAACTCTGTAAACTTACCACAATCATTCAAAAGAACATTTAGAGTGAGTGAATTATATGATATGTAAATAAAGCTGCTCTGAAAATAATAAACAAATAAAAACTCAGAGCATATCAAGGAGTATTTGGATGAATATCTGAGCCAGGTGAAAATGAAAACTGCTGGTAAAGTACTGTTTTCCAGGATGGCCAGACAAAATAAGCAGCATTCTTTAGGTCAGGATTTTTCCTAAATGACCTATAATCCAGCATTCATTGTAAAATAATCTAAAATCAGAAGTATTGGTTTTACCTGTCTTTTGTGTCCCATAGCAAAGACAAAACACAGAACATTTAGGATCTTTTTTTCTCCTTTGTGAGAATAACATGCAAAATAGTAAAGGACTTTTTCAGTTGGATTTTATGACTAAGAATTTTGAACATATGTGCTAAGACATTTTTATAACTGTAATATATATATATATATATATAATTTGTTTACTCAAAAAATATAGCCGTTTTTCCCCCCAAGGCTTCTTGGAGCCTGCACGAGCTATTGTTGCAGGTATAATTCCCTAAGCCCTTCAGGAAAATCAGTCTGGACAGTACCCTGCTCCCTACTTTACTGTTTCATAGGCTGTGTCAAACCCATTTTTAAACGAAGTTATCTATATGCAAATTGGTAACCATGACCTACCCAACTGTGTAGGATAATTTGAACTGGAGTTTTTAAGCACAGTTGAATTAAAAAGAAAAAGAATAACTGGTGATTTTTATGAGTAGGTGGAAAATGTGAGTTAATGAAGTTTGCTTCTATGCTTTTTAATGAATTGAACTACAATGGATTAAAAGGGTGTGGGCTTTTCCCTGAATTCAGCAGATGGAAAAGCAATGGTAGCATCTATCTGTGTAAATTAAAAACATGAGATGGATCCTGATTTATCAAGAAGCAGAATTTAGTCTTTTGAGTTATCTCCATAAATGAAGACCTGGGGTACCTGTCTTTAAGTTCCACTGAAAAAGTCTCCCAAAATGCATGTGTGTGAGTGCATGTGTTGCAAAAGGTGTGATTTCTGCATATTGGTTTTTTAACATATAGAATAGCAAAATTCAGTGACAGGAAGGGACAGTTTTTTAAACTTGCTTTTAATTGGAGCATGATTGCTTTACAGTATTGTGTTGTCTTCTGCCACACCACAGCATGAACCAGCCGTAAGTACAGCTATGTCCCCTCCTCCCCACTACCCGACCCCACCACTCCCAGTGTCACAGAGTGCCATGTTGGCTCCCTGTGTTGTACAGCAACTTCCCATTAGCTATCTATTTTACATATGGTAATATGGTAATGTGTATGTTTCAGTACTACTCTCTTCATTCATCCCACCCTCTCCTTCCTTGAGTCAGTCCTAGTGAGGTGAATGAATCTAGAGCCTACTATACAGAGAGAAGTAAGTCAGAGAAAAACAAATATCATATACTAACATATATAGGTAATCTAGAAAAATGGTATGGATGAGCCTATTTGCAGGGCAGGAATTGAGACACAGACAGAAAACAGTCTTTGGACTAAGGACAATTTTAAAGAGAGAAGTTTCTGTGGACTTCCCTGGTAGTCCGATGATCAAGCCTCTGTCCCCCTGCAGAGGACGTAGGTTCAGTCCCTGGTTGGGGAACTAAGATTCCACATGCCATGTAACCAAAAACATAAAATAAGGACAAAACTTCCAAATTGTCATTTTTTAAAATCATTGATCTTTGAATAACTTGAAACCTCACTTAAAAATATGAGCACTATTTATCGTTTTTTTCTCATAGGGTGTGTACAATTTTTAGAAATCATTTGTGAAGGGGTGCTGCTCTGATTATTGTGTGTAATACAATTCTGTCTGATAACAATTGTTATATGAAGAATCTTGGCTGGAGCTTCTCTAGCACAAAAATTTACCTTTGGGTGGTCTTAACTTCATTGTTACCCAATCAACCATATTTGCTCAAACTTATCTGATGCTTTTCACGGTGCCTTTTGAAATCATAGATGAGAACTCAAGCCTCATTTTTCCAGATTCAGAAAAATTGTGAGGTCCAGCACTCCAAAGCTACATTCTAAACCTGGATGCTCACATGAATTTTTCATCTCCTCCCAGTTACTACATTGAGCATTTGGAGGAATCATGTCCTTGCCTTACATTTCCTGTTTTATCTGTGGGCAGCGTATTGAGTTTTCCTTGTCTTTATCCAGTGTGGTTGGAGAATTCTAAATCAGTCTGATTGCCTAGTCCAGCACCCAGAGCTTCATCCAGAACCAGACTTTGAGCTTCAGCTTCATGAAGGAGATATTTAAAGAGACAACCCAGCCACAGGTCAGAAATTAGGGGAAATGACTAGCCTAGGAATTTTATCTAGCCACTGAGGAAGAGAACTAAATAGGAGATCTGATCTTGCCTCAAACCTTGCAATAATATGGGTGACCAGGCTGCATTGCTATGAATGCCACTTTAGTTGGATGTATTTCAGACAATCATTAACATTTCTGGTGTTGTAAAGAGAGAGCAAATACAGCTTTGGTCATACTTGAATGTTATTTTAAAAAATAAGAATCAGAGCACTTTATCTATAATAATGAACATGCGTGTGTGTTAGTCACTCAGTTGTGTCTGACTATTTATGACCCCATGGATTGTAGCCCATCAGGCTCCTCTGTCCATGGAATTCTCCAGGCACGAATACTGGAGTGTGTTGCCATTTACTTCTCTAGGGGATTTTCCCAACTCAGGGATTAAACCCAGGTCTGCCAGCAAGGGAACTCAGTAATGAACATACTGGATAATTATTTATGGGCAAGCTGCTGGAGTCACTCTAGAAGAACACCAGACAATGGAGAGATTACCAGGATTAAAACTCAGGATCAAAAACAGTATGCAAATATGGTTACTTTGGGGCAGAAAGAGGAAAGCAGCTAGTTTTTGTTTTTCCCTTTTTTTTTTTTAACTTCAACAGTACATTTATTAAGCACATTCTTTATGAGTGTTGGAAAGTTGACAGAAAAACAGATATCAATATTATTTCATCTATTTAGCAACTGTGGAAGCAGATTAAATATTTGGGAGTACCTGACAAGGTACCCATGAGAACTTAGGTTCACATCATATTTATGTCAATTCAAATTGAAACTATCATCAGAAAATGGTGTTTCTTTTACCTGTCTGGGGCTTCCCTGTGGCTCAGCTGTTAAAGAATTTGTCTATAATGTGGGAGACCTGGGTTCAGTCCCTGGGTTGGGATGATCCCCTGGCTCCCCACTCCAGTATTGTGGCCTGGAGAATTCTGTGACTATACAGTCTATGGGGTCACACAGAGTTGGACATGACTGAGTAACTTTCATTTTTACTTTACCTGTTTGACAAGAAATGAGGTTTGGTTTAATTGTTGAAGTTCTAAATTGCCAAACGAAACAATGTAATTTTTTTTCTCCTAATGCAATTACGCACTCCCTGCCATCCTACACATGCAGCTAGGTTTTGACTGAGATGGATCACAGTTACTAAATACTTATTAGTTTAACAAACAGATTTCATGTTTACTCTAGATGTGCGACTGAATTTGAAAGCTATTAACTGTTGACTATTACCCATTTCTATCTTTACCATGCAGAAGCCCCTACCTGCAGTTCTAGAGAATATAAACCAGCAGCGATAAGTCACTGTTTGTTTCCCGAATTAATGTTTATTTTCTCTTTCTCTCTTCTCTTCCATGATGGCTCCCATGACAGCCTTGCTTGCTTTGTGTCCATCTTCTCATCTGGGCTTGGCTTTACTTTCAGTTATAATTCTTCCAATTTATAGAATTGGCTTCTAGACGTGTTTCTTAGACATGTTGCTTGCTTCATTCTGACTTTTTTTTGCTTTGGGATTTGGTCAGAAATGATGCGCTGCTATCCTCAGTCTACCCTGAGTGACAGCTAGGTTAGGCAACTTCTCCTTGGGTTGTCCTTCATAGTAGGAAGTGAAATCAGTCACATGTCTAAGTGTGGAGATTATCCTATAGAGAGATCTAATAACATTTCCTCTTACCCTGCTGGTCCTGCCCCCACATCCTCTGTGCATGAAGGAAAGTAGACTGAACTGCAAGAATGATAATCATAATTAACATTTATTGAGTGTTCACTTCCTACAAGATATCATCTTTTATAATCTTCAAAATCATGGGGTCCACATTTTTGAAATTTTGATTCTGCCAGGTCTTTGGAGATATATTTTCTAGAATTAAGGAGTTTGTAGAGTATTGACTGGAGAATAAGAAGGCTTCCTGGGAGATGAGATAGTTTAGTTTTAGCATATATAGATGCCCAAATATGCTGAAAATTTTATACAGAGCAAGTTCTTATATCCCTATACATTTGCATTTTTAGTTCCTGTTCAGCAGTCTGCCTCTTAGAAGATTATTCATCCTTCTTATGTATTTGATATATAGATAACATAATTTTAAAATGTATAGTTATTCATGTTACCTTTAGGAAGTTTTGAATAGTAATAAATGGATTATCTTTTGTTTGTCGACATGGCTCTTTTGTGACCCCATGAACAGTAGCCCTCCTTGACGACCCCATAGAGTATATTCTGCTAAGCTCTCCTGTCCATGGAATTTCCCAGGCAAGAATATTAGAGGGGGTTGCCATCTTCCCCAGAGTATTATTCTCACCCAGGGATTGAACCCACATCTCCTGCACTGCAGTCGAATTCTTTATCACTGAGCCACCAGGAAAGCCCATCTTGTGTTTGCTTAGAGCAAACAGAATCTTTATGTCTATTACCATCAGCAGCACTTCTTCCATAGTGTATTCAGGGTATCTAAATTTGGAATCAGAAGTTGAAAAGACCTAAATAATTTTGAAAAGGAGAGAGAAAGACTTGGAGAGTTGGGACATGCATTACCTCTAGTAGGTGACTGTGCAGGAAGTTTTTCTGAGTAAAATGTATGTTATGTGTACTCCTTGTCTCTCTTCTCTTCAAAATCTTGAATAAATGATTCTTTGTTCATAAGTCCTTGAGTATGAGTGGGTTCTCCACAATAGACAAAATCACCTTTAGCTCCACATATACTAAATTGATTTATATAACAAAATTTATTTGCCCACTGTGATAATTATGACATAGTAAGAAATATATAACTGGTCTTTTTCCCTGGGTCCTGGCACAGAACTTCTAAGACCCTAGGAATCTTTGGATTGACAAGAGGGTCTTTTTGAATGCTAATGAGATGGCTAGTACCTGGGGTCCTTAGATAGGTTCAGGATTGGGGCTGGTCACCAGAAAGACAAAGGTACAGTTAGAGGATTGGAACTTTCAGCTCCACCCTCCAGCCTCTGGGGAGAGAAAGAGGCTGGAGACTGATGTACTGACTGATTGCCAATGATTTGAGGTGAGGTGAAGTCGCTCAGTCGTGTCCGACTCTTTGCGACCCTGTGGACTGTAACCTACTAGGCTTCTCAGTCCATGGGATTCTCCAGGCAAGAATACTGGAGTGGATTGCCATTTCCTTCTCCAGAGGATCTTCCCAACCCAGGGATCGAACCTGGGTCTCCTGCATTGGAGGCAGACGCTTTAACCTCTGAGCCACCAGGGAATATGCCAATGATTTAATCATGTCTATATAATTAGGCCTACATAGAAACTCTGAACAGTGGAGTGCTGAGAGTGTCTGTGTTGGTGAACACGTTCATCTGCTGGGAAGATGGTATATCCCACCCTACGTGCAAAGAGAGAAGCTCCTGTATCCGGGACCCTTCCAGACCTTGCCCCATGTACCTCTCTGTCACACTATTCATTTGTGTCCTTTGTAACATCCTTTACAATAAACTGATAAATGTTGGTAAATGTTTCCCTAAACTCTGTGAGCCACTGTAGCAAATTATCAAACCCATCATGCATTCAGTGATTTCAAGCAGGTGTACAAAATTCTACTTTAAATTCTCTAATAATGTACTTTTTAATACAATGGGGGGTTCCCAGAAGGAATAGATACCTACCTTCTCAGTGTTTGGCCAAGCCAGAGGAATAATTTAAAACCACAATCAGGAAATATTCAGTATTTTACCTGGATACTTTGAAAGCCCTTAAAGAAGGCATAGCACAAGGACATGTATATGTGTGTTTGTGTGAATGTGTATGTGTGTAAAAGAAAGAGAATATGTGTGCATGAATGTGTAGGTGAATGTGCATTTGGAATTAGGCCTCTTAATAATATATAAAATGTAACTAATATATATGGGATATATTATACATACAGTAACATATATAACAATACGATATAATGTACCGCATGCAGAGCTAGTACTGACTTCTTAGGGTGATACAACTATGAGGATGTGTCAGACCACACAGTGTAGTTTGAAATGAGCTATGAAACAAGAGGCCACATCTGTAATACATTTGAAGTTTTCTGTTTATGGTATAGATACTATTTCATAACGGCAACTGCATGTGTGTCTAGACAGTCAGATGTAAAGTTGTTTAAGATTAACAGAGTAATAAGTTGGCCTCTTTAATTTAGAAAATGAAAACATCATCACTGGGTGGGAAGTTCTGGAGATGGACTGTGTGGGTTTGAACCGTGGCTCCTCTGTTAGCTGAGTGGAGAGTGGCCTTGGGGGAGTTACTTGACTTGTTCTTTTTTAGTTTCTGAGGACATAAGGTGAAAAAAAAAATCTCACTGTGTACCTCACAGAGTCTTCTGAGAAGCTTGTGTGAGTCAGTCTATGTAAAGAACTTAGCATGTAAGTGCACAGTAAATGTTATTTACTATTATCTACTCTTCCGGGTAGCGAGATCTGAAAATATCAGCTGTTGCTTTGAGACTTTGTTTTTGGAGCTGTCTCAGCTCTGTCTTCCTCAGTGTCAGAAATGGCAGAATTAAGCCTCAGGTACGAAGCTGTAACGTGCATCTCCCAGCCTAATCCTTAGGCTGCTTTAACCCTGCCTGTTGAACATGAATGGCATTAGCAGCTAAAGGAGTGTGGTCTGGAACATCCATATATAAAGGGCTAGGAAAATAGGCTGTTTCACTTTGGACAAGTACCTAAATCCATGACCATACATTGAGTTATCTCTAGGTTTCCTCCTATCACAAAAGGCTATATACTTCTATTTGTGAACCAAAAACTGGGATGAATGATCATTACAGTAAAAGCCTTTAGCTGGCTAAGTGTCTCATGTACTGTAACAAATATCCCAAAATGATGGGCTCATAATGATCATAGAGTTGGATCTTTCCACTGTACTTATGTAAAGACTGAAGTGACAAGAGACCTGGCTCTTTGCACTTAAATCTGATACACTGCAAGACAGTGTGAAGATTATGTTACCTGACTACTGGTTCAGTAGGTTTTTGACACCCCCTAGTTACTATTATCAGGTGTTTAAGTCCAGTTGAATAATTAAATATTAATGACATATTTTGTTTGGAAATAGATGGGGGAAAATGTGGAAAAAGTGGCAGATTTTCTTTTCTTGGGCTCCAAAATTACTGTGGATAGTGACTGCAGCCACAGCATTAAAAGACACCTTCTCTTTGGAAGAAAAGCTATGACAAACCTGGACACATATTAAAGAGCGGAGACATCACTTTGCTGACAAAGGTCCATGTTGTCAAGGCTGTGGTTATTTCAATAGTCATGTACAGATGTGAGAGTTGGACCATAAGAAGACTGAGCACCAAATTTCCAATTGAGGTGCTGGGAAAGACTCTTGAGAGTTACTTGGGCAGCACAGAGATCGAACCAGTGAATCTTAAAGGAAATCAGTCCTGAATACTCATGGAAAGACTGATGCTAGAGCTGAAGCTCCAATGCTTTGGTCATCTGATGTGAAGAGCTGACTCTTTGGAAAAGATCCTGATTCTGGGAAAGATTGAGGGCAAGAGGAGAAGGGGACAACAGAGGATGAGATAGTTGGGTGGCATCACTAAGTCAATGGACATGAATTTGAGCAAACTCTTGGATATGGTGAAGGAGAGGGAAGCCTGGTGTGCTGCAGTTCACCTAGGCTTCCCAGGTGATGCTAGGGGTAAAGAACACATCTGCCCATACAGGAGACATAAGAGACATTGGTTCAATCCCTGGGTTGGAAAGATCCCCTGGAGGAGGGCGTGGCAACTCACTCCAGTGTTCTTACCTGGAGAAGCCCATGGACAGAGGAACTTGGCAGGCTACAGTGCATGGGGTCATAAAGAATTGGACACAGCTGAAGCATCTTAGCACACAGACACACAGGTCTCTTTATATGAAGGTGTAAACCAGTTTCATCTTCAGAAGACCAAACTTACTCCATTTTTATGAACAGGAACCATTTCTGTCACTATCAGACTGCAAGCTAATGTCTGTCTCAAGCTGTAAATTATCAAAAACAATGAAAGATGCAGGCCCCTGTCGAGTCAAATAACCCAGAAGACTTCTATAGAAAATATCCAGCTTCCAGTGAGAGAGCAGTTATGAGTTGAATTATGCACCATGCGCCCCATTCACGTTGAATCCCTAACACTCAGTACCTCTGAATTTGATCTTATTTGAAGATATGGTCTTTACACAGGTAAATAAGTTAAAGTGAAGTTGTTACAATCCCCCTAATCCAGTATGATTGTTATCCTTATAAGATGGAGAAATTTGGATAGGAACGCAGACAAACGGAAGATGCTGTGGAGACACAGAGAGAAGATAGCCTTTATAAGCTAAGGAGAGAGACCTGGAATAGATCCTTCCTCAGAGCCATCAGAAAGAACCAACCCTACCCACACTTTTCTCCCTCAGACTTTTAGCCTCCAGAACTGTGAGACACAAATTTTCTATTGCTTAAGCCACCCAATATTTGGTACTTTGTTATGACAGCCCAGCAAATGCATACAGACATTCAGTAATACATTTTTTTCCCTTTCAACATCTTAAACAAGATGTATTTGTTACATAAATAACAGTAATATAAGGCAAGGAATGGTAAATGCTGTAAGACATATACAAAAGGCATGGGAGTTAAGAGAGAGAGAATGAAAAATAAGAACTTATGCCAAATTTGCTTGAATATGTAGCTTTAATACATTGCACATGTAATATTACTGCAAACATTACTTAAAATAAACCAAACCATTATTGTTTGTTGTTGCTGTTCAGTAACTCAGTTGTGTTGACTCTTCGTGACCCCATGGACTGCAGCACACCAGGCTTCCCTGTCCTTCACCATCTCCCGGAGCTTGCTCAAACTCTTGTCCATTGAGTCACTGATGCCGTCCAACCATCTCATGCTCTGTTGCCTCTTTCTCTTCCTGCTTTCAGTCTTTTGCAGCATCAGGGTCTTTTCTAATGAGTTCACTCTTCGCGTTAGGTGGCCAAAGTACTGGAGCTTCAGCTTCAGCATCAGTCCTTCAAATGAATGTGCAGGATTGATTTCCATTATGATTGACTGCTTTGATCTCCTGCAGTCCAAAGGACTCTCAAGAGTCTTCTCCAACACCACAGTTCAAAAATAACAATTTTTTGATGCTTAGGCTTCTTTATGGTCAAACTCTCACATCCATATATGACTACTGGAAAAACCATAGCTTTGACTAGACAGACCTTTGTCGTAAAGTAATATCTCTGATTTTAATATGTTGTCTAGGTTTGTCATAGTTTTTCTTCCAAGGAACAAATATCTTTTAATTTTATGGCTGCAGTCACCATCTGCAGTGATTTTTGGAGCACAAGAAAATAAAGTATGTCACTGTTTCCATTGTTTCCCCGTCTATTTCCCATGAAGTGATGGGACCAAATACCATGATCTTAGTTTTTTGAATGATAAGTTTTAAGCCATTTTCACTCTCTTCTTTCACCTTCATCAAGAGGTTCTTTAGTTTCTTTTCACTTTCTGCCATGAGGGTGGTTTACATATCAGATATGTCATCTGCATATCTGAGGTTATTGATATTTCTCCCGGCAATCTTGATTCCAGCTCATGCTTCATCCAGTCTGGCATTTCACACGATGTAGTCTGCATATAAGTTAAATAAGCAGGGTGACAATATATATCCTTGACATACTCCTTTCCCAATATGGAACTATTCCCTTCTTCTATGTCCGGTTCTACCTGTTGCTTCTTGACCTGTATACAGGGTTTTCAGGAGGCAGGTAAGTTGCTCTGGTATTCCTATCTCTTTCAGAATGCTTCATTGTTTGTTGTGATTTGTACAGTAAAAGGCTTTAATGCAGTCAATGAAGGAGAGTAGACGTTTTTCTGGAACTCATTTGCTTTTTCTATGATCCAGTGGATGTTGGCAATTTAATCTCTGGTTCCTCTGCCTTTTCTAAATCGAGCTTATACATCTGGGAGTTCTCGGTTCCCGTACTATTGAAGCCTGGCATAGAGAACTTTGAGCATTACTTTGCTAGAATGTAAGATGAGTGCAATTGTGCTGTATTTTGAACATTCTTTGGTATTGCTTTCTTTGGGATTGGAATGAAACTGACCTTTTCCAGTACTGGGGCTACTGCTGAGTTTTCCAAATTTGCTGGCATATTGAGTGCAGCACTTTCACAGCATCATCTATTAGGATTTGAAATAGCTCAACTGGAATTCCATCACCTCCACTAGCTTTGTTCATAGTGATGCTTCCTAAGGCCCACTTGACTTTGTACTCCAAGATGTCTGGCTTTAGGTGAGGAATAACACCATCGTGGTTATCTGGGTCATGAAGATCTTTTTTGTATAGTTCTGTGTATTCTTGCCACCTCTTCTTAATATCTTATGCTTCTGTTAGATCCATACTGTGTCTGTCCTTTATTGTGCCCATCTTTGCATTATATATTTCCTTGTTATCTCTAATTTTCTTGAAGAGATCTCTAGTCTTTCCCATTCTATTGTTTTCCTCTATTCCTTTGCGCCTTTCACTTAGGAAGAATTCTTATCTCTGCTAGCTATTCTTTGGAGCTCTGCATTCAGATGGGTATATCTTTCCTTTTCTATTACTGTTGTCTATTTCTTATTCACTTTGCTGCTGTTTAGTTACTAAGTCATGTCCAACTCTTTGTGACCCCATGTGCTATAGCACACCACGCTTCTTTGTCCTTCACTATCTCCAGAGTTTGCTCAGACTCATGTCCATTGAGTTAGTGATGCCATCCAACCATCTCATTCTCTGTCTTCCCCTTCTTCTACCCTCCATCTTTCCCAGCATCAGGGCCTTTCCTAATGAGTCAGCTCTTTGAATCACCTGGCCAAAAGTATTAGAGCTTCAGCTTCAGTCCTTCAAATGACTATTCAGGGTTGATTTCCTTTAATGTTTACTGGTCTAATCTCCTTGCTGTCCAAGTAACTCTGAAGTCTTCCCCAGCACCACGTTTCAGAAGCACCAGTTCTTTGGCACTCAGCCTTCTTTGTATTTCAACTCTCACGTCTATACATTTTTCTAGAGATGTTCACATTATTTTATTTAATTATCTCCCCATCCCTGGAAATTAGGAGAGATTTATTCAGATTCTGCAAAGGGATTCAAGCTCAGACAAGTTAAATGTTTTTGCTAAATAAAAAAACTTAGAATATAATAAGATGAATTATGACTTTAAATGTCAGCTTGGAGTTCCACCACTTGACCTTATTTTGAAATTAGCACAAGCAAAATAGACAATTTTGTTTATATATTTTTTCAGTTCCCAGGATTTTGTTCTTGGTATTAGCCACAAGTGAAGATAATGTCACATTTTCAGGCTAGTAAATCCTTAAAACTGTTCTGAATGTTTGGTTTATTATCTCTGGATTTTAGATATTGTTTTGCCAATTCTTTCATGTCAAAGTTTTGAAATCCTAATCATAAGTAATCTTTAAATATTAGAGATATGTGCATGATGGGGGCAGACTCTGGTTGTGAAAATTTTCATTGCCTAACTATTGTGCACTCTGTTGAGGAATACTGGCAACATTGTCAAAGAAGGAAGTAGCTGCAATCCAAGAAAACATTAGAATTCAGAATGGCTCTGTAGAGTCTAGTCCTACAGACAATAGTTAGAAAAGCTTGGCAATAATGAACAGGAAGTATGGTGAAAGGACCATTCCAAACTGCAGTTATTTTCAAGCTTCATTGTTATTACCACTGGTAGATCTCAAATCAGGAATTTAGCTTTGTAAACTGCTTTGTAAGTCCTGAGTCTTCTCCTGTGGCTTATTGGAAAATTCAACTATTGAATATTCTTTCACTTTCTTAGTGATATAAACTGAGTGAAGTATATAAAGATGTAAAACTTTGCCTTTTGAGTATCAATCTCAATTTGGTTAATTCTGTTTTTCCAGTTTTGCTTTCCTCCTAGGTCCTATAAATTTTTCTGTCTACTCTTGCCCAGCCGCTTGCGATAATGAATACCAATTTTGGTCATTTGCATCATCAGGAATGCATTATTAAATTTTTGAAGTCTCAGGAGAAGTCTTAGAGAAAATCAGAACAAGTCAAAAGTGTTAGGGCAGGTCTTTGGAGATAAAGCAGAAATACCAAAGCCAAGTGCAAATATGGGAACACTTGTTAAACTATGATAGAAACACAAAGGCAGTGCTCTTAAGTGACCTCAAGGCAAGAGGCTTGGAGGGTTTGTAAACCAGTGGAATAGAAGACAGGACACTGGAGAGGTGGCAAAACTGAACTGGATTTCTGGAACGGGGCTCAATGATTCCCTCCATACTTCAAGCTGAGGGTGGTGGTGTAAAAATAGAGATAGTGTGGGGAAAATAATTGCCTCTGCAGATGCAAAGGGCTTGAAGAGTATCCAGCACAATTCAAAATTTCAAAGTGGAATGGAAAGAGAATAAGATTCAGAGCCAAAACTCTTAGATTGAAATCTAAGATCTGCCTTTTACTAGCTGTATTTCTGAGATACAATTTTATCATTTTGATAAAATAGAGACTTTATGCCAAGTGGCTTATATAATGTCCTCATACGCTATTTTAAGAATTAAAGAATAAATGAGACAAGTTAAACAAAAGTCATTTGTAAAGCACCAGGCACATTTAGTTTTTATTATTAAACATAATAATTTAGAAATATAACATTAAGGTACTTGGCAATGTGTCATTTTAGGTGCTAAATAAATTTAAATTTGTTATTAATGATAGTAATAAAATCATTAGTAAAAATCTATTCCCCTCTCTTCTTATTTCAAATATAAAACACAGAAATAGAACATTAAAACTAAAATGGTATGACGTGATCCACTGAATTTCTATTATCTTAGATGTTACATTTGTAAAATATATATATATATGTTTAGCATTGTTCTGGCACCTTACTTTTTACAATTTCTAATCCTGCCCATGAGCCTATAATGTAGTTCTCAACCTTTTATTTCCAATGCAGTTACTGTTACTGGAAATAGTTAAATAACTGGTCCCCAAAGATCCAGAACCAAGATGCAAAGGATGCAATATAAGTAGAACATTCAGAAAACTAAGATCATGGCATCTGGTCCCATCACTTCATGGAAAATAGATGGGGAAACAGTGGAAACAGTGGCTGACTTTATTTGGGGGGGCTCCAAAATCACTACAGATGATGACTGCAGCCATGAAATTAAAAGATACTTGCTCCTTGGAAGAAAAGCTATGACCAACCTAGACAGCATATTAAAAAGCAGAGACATTACTTTGCCAACAAAGGTCCATCTAGTCAAAGCTATGGTTTTTCCAGTGGTCATGTATGGATGTGAGAGTTGGACTGTGAAGAAAGCTGAGCACCAAAGAACTGATACTTTTGAACTGTGCTGTTGGAGAAGACTCTTGAGAGTCCCTTGGACTGCAAGAATATCCAGCCAGTTCATCCTAAAGGCAATCAGTTCTGAATATTCACTGGAAGGACTGATGCTGAAGCTGAAACTCCAATCCTTTGGCCTGATGCGAAGAGCCAACTCATTTGAAAAGACTCTGGTGCTGGGAAAGATTGAGGGCAGGAGGAGAAGGGGACAAGGGAGGATGAGATGGCTGGAGGGCATCACCAGCTCAATGGACATGAATTTGAGTAAGCTCCAGGAGTTGGTGATGGACAAGGAAGCCTGGCGTGCTTCAGTCCATGGGGTGGCAAAGAGTCAGACACAACTGAGTGACTGAACTGAACTGAACTGAAGAATGAGGAAGATGAAAAGAATGATGAAGATGACAAGAGAGAGGAAGAATGAGGAAGATGAAAAAAAAGGAGATTAACAAAAATTAAAGAGGGCAATACCACCATTCCCTAAACTGCATCAGTGATCTTGAGATCAAACTTAACAGCCAGAAATACATAATAACAACAAAAATAGGCAAAGAATGTCAAAGGAGATGAAAAAGTATAGATGAAGGAGAATGTTGTGTCTACCAGTGCATGGTTGCTAGAAGTCAAAGGAAAATTTGTATGTCCTCTAAAAGCTAAACAATCAAAAGTATAACTTCTCTCAGGCATATAAGAGAATATTGGACTTGGAGAATGATTTTCATGGTAGTAAAGATGAAGGAGCCGACCCATGGGGGCATTATAACATATCAGAATATGCTTTTAGTGGCTTACCTGCTAATATGACTTAGATCTTTATCCCTTATGGATAGGAATTCTTGGTCACCATGGCCTTCTCAATATAGGATTGTTACATGTGTCTATTTACTAGCACAACTGAGCAAGGAAATAATGACACACTCCTTTCAATCAATATGTACAAGCTATGATACATGCATGCACTATAAATGGGAGTCAAGAATCTCTATATATACCACTAAGGATATTATTTAACTGAATAAAACAATTTGGAGAAGTGTGTGTATACTATGCTGTTGCTTATGTAAGACACACAAGCATTATCTCCACACGTGTTTCATCTGTCATCTTACATTATATGCTTATAATTTTAAAAAATGCTTAGTTAATAAGATATTAGACTTCATTAAATATACATTCTTCTTTTGTTGATTTGACTTTGGAACCATAAGTACGTTAAGTAATCGTAAGGCAAAAGGCTGTGCAGAGATGAGAGCCATAAAGAGGTGAGGGCCATAAAGAGGGCTGAGCTCCAAAGAATTGATACTTTCAGATTGTGCTGGAGGACTCTTAAGAGTCCCTTGGCCTGCAAAGGAGATCAAACCACTCAATCCTAAAGGAAACCAACCCTGAATATTCACTGGAAGGACTGATGCTGAAGCTGAAACTCCAGTACTTTGACTACCTGATGCAAAGAACGGACTCATTGGAAAAGACCCTGATGCTGGGAAAGATTGAGGGCAGGAGGAGAAGGGGATGACAGAGGATGAGATGGTTGGATGGCATCACTGACGCAATGGACATGAGTTTGAGCAAACTCTGGGAGATAGTGGAGGACAGGAAAGCCTAGAGAGCTGCATTTCATGGGCTCACAAACAGCTGGGCGTTACTTAGAGACTGAACAACAGCCACAAGGCAAAAGACAAAGGAAGGAGGAAAACAGCCACAAGGCAAAAGACAGAGGAAGGAGGAATTTGCACCTTTTTTTCTGTCTTGCTTCTTGCGCTGAAACATCTCATCTCATCTTTTGCTCTCAATGTTGGATTTATACCATTAGCTCCCCTGATCTTTAAGCCTGCGGACTTGGACTAAATTACACCATCATCTTTCTCGGACCTCCAGTTTACAGGCAGCAAATCATAGGACTTTTCAGGTTCCATAGTTGTGTAAGCCAATTCCTTATAATAAATCTCTGTAGTTAGATAGATAAATGATATAGATAAACATATAGACATAGCCTATTGGACTAATACAAGCAATGAACAACTATAGTGCCCATTTGGGTCACCTTGAGAATCAGTAGTATGGATAATAACTGCAATCAATTAAGGCACCTAACTAATATTTCAGAGAAAGCAATGGCACCCCACTCCAGTACTCTTGCCTGGAAAATCCCATGGACGGAGGAGCCTGGTGGGCTGCAGTCCATGAGGTCTCTAAGAGTCAGACACGACTGAAGCGACTTAGCAGCAGCAGCTGCAGCAGCAATTAAAATTTAAATCGATGAGTTCATATTTAAAAAAAAAAGGAAAAGCAAGAAAATATCATATTAGTCACCTCTGGAAGATGCAAAGGAATCAACTCATTATTTTGAAAATTAGTAAACAAAGGAAAAGTGTTTCTAAAGTTTCTCTAATAGGTTTGACATATGAAATTATAGAATTAAAAGGGAAATGAGTTGTTTGATCTAATTTTAAATGTGCTTTCTAAATGTGTATCTCATAGGGATGTGATTTTAAAACATTTTCAAGGGAGATATTCTTGTAACCAGCATGGAATAGTGCCTACTGCAACAAATATTAGTTCATCCCTTTTTCCTTTTTGTCAAATTATTTTTTACTATAAAATGCAATTTAAAAATTAATTAAAATTAAATGGTATGTAAGGAAAATATCCTGAAGCAATAGCCAAAAGCTATGTGCTCTGATTTTATTTTCACTCACTTATGGTTGTGTGACTTTGGACAAGTCAAGTTACCACTTTTCTGAGCTTCAGTGATCCAGTGATAACACAAAGATAATGATCTTTTCTTTCTTTGCCTCATAGTTTAGTTTTGAGAAATAACATTTGTGAAAGATGTGAACTGTAACAATCACTTTTTGCTTTTTGGCATTTATTATTTATTCAAGCTGGTCATAATTCTTACTGTTTCTTGTCTTTGCAAGAAAATAATACCAGAGAATGAGACATTGAGAGCCTGCCATAGGACACTAATCTGTACTTTCCAAGAAATAACTCATTAAAAAGTTTCTATTGATCAATTAGCATTGTGGAATTTACCAAAAGAGGGAGAATTAAGATGAAACAATGTGAACCACCCACTTTAATTGGCTTCATCTTGGGGTACTTTAAGTAGAATAGATCAGAGCTAATCTCCATTTATCTGTCCACTTGAGTAGAAAATAGTATTTTCCAGACTATTTTTACCATTTATTTTCAATTGATTGTCTCTTCCCAATGTATTATTTGCAAGAGGTAAACAGCATATAAAATCAGATAAAAGGCAAAGTTTACTAAATGCTATAAATGAGAACATTCATATGGAAATGTAGAAATTAATTGAATACTGCTTGGCAATTGCAGTGCTAAAGTGAGCAAAAGCATTATGGCCCATCTGTCATCATCCAAAATGACTAATACCATGTTTCAGGTACTGTATATAAAGCAATTAGCATGTAATTAACTGTGTTCTCTTTCATTTAGTAGATACCCTCCTGTGTTAAAGCAACTTTATTCTTAACATTATTGTCAAAGATCCATTAGAGTTTCTGATTAAAAACTACATCCAGTTTGAAACATAGTAGTTAAGCTTTCAGTTAGAGATAATTTTCTTTTCTTTGATTCTTTTATACATCAGCAATCCAAATTATGTGGCTTTAAAATTGTGTATACGAGTTCAAACACCTTTCAGAATTCATTAATAAGTTCCCAAATGAAAATGGCTTGTTTCTTAGCATAAAACTGGCAAACATACTGGACAATTTTATAGTCTTAACACTTAGCACAGTAAAAGCAGATTTTCTCCTAACACAAGGAAGGCACAAATCTTTAAAATCTTGAATTTAAAGATAAATAAAATGTTAAGTTTCCTTTTTTTCCCAGAAATACTTTCTCTTTGCCTTTCTGCCCAACAACAGTGGCAAGATGATCCCTGGCCTTGAATTAAAACACTTAGCATGAGACAGAGATGGATGCCGCCAGAAAGCAAGTTTAAGGATAAAGTTCAACTCAGTCACTCAGTCGTGTGTGACTCTGCGATCTCATGGACTGCAGCACGCCAGGCTTCCCTGTCCATCACCAACTCCCAGAGCTTGCTCAGACTCATGTCCATTGAGTTGGTGATGCCATCCGACCATCTCATCCTCTGTCGTCCCCTTCTCCTCCTGCCTTCAGTCTTTCCTAGCATCAGGGTCTTTTCTAGTGAGTCAGTTCTTAGGATCAGGTGGCCAAAGTATTGGAGTTTCAGCTTCAGCATAAGGATAAAGAATTTCTCTGTGCTGGGAGTTATGGGTGAGTGGGGTCACATTGTGAATAGAATCGCCTCTTTTCTCACTCATCTTCTGGATCCTCTCTCCTCTCAGATCCTCAGTTGTTTTTTTGTTTGTTTGTTTGAGTGAATTTTTGGTGGTGGTGGTGTCTGTGTCAAAGATGAGCACATCATATTTGTTTGGGTTCATTTCTGGCCTATCTATTCTGGTCTGCTGATCTATGTGGTTGTTTTTATGCCAGTGTGTGCTGCATGCTAAGTTGCTTCAGTCATGCAGAACTCTATGTGATGCTATGGACTGTAGCCAGCTAGGCTGCCCTGTCCATGGGGATTCTCCAGGCAAGAATACTGGAGTGGATTGCCACGCCCTCCTCCAGGGGATCTTCCCAATCTAGGGATCGAACCCACCTCTCTTATGTCTCCTGCATTGGTAGGGGAGTTCTTTATCACTGTGGCCACCTGGGAAGTCTTCTATGCCAGTACCATACAATTTAGATTACTATAGCTTTATGATACAGTTTAAAATCTAGATATGTGAGGCCTCCAGCTCTTTGTCAAGATTGCTTTGACTATTCAAGATCTTTTATGGTACTATACAAATAATGGGGATTCTCCAGGCAAGAATACTGGAGTGGATTGCCACGCCCTCCTCCAGGGGATCTTCCCAATCTAGGGATCGAACCCACCTCTCTTATGTCTCCTGCATTGGTAGGGGAGTTCTTTATCACTGTGGCCACCTGGGAAGTCTTCTATGCCAGTACCATACAATTTAGATTACTATAGCTTTATGATACAGTTTAAAATCTAGATATGTGATGCCTCCAGCTCTTTGTCAAGATTGCTTTGACTATTCAAGATCTTTTATGGTACTATACAAATTTTAGGATTGATTTATCTATTTCTGTGAAAAGTGCTATTTAAATTTTTGATGAAGAATTCTTTGAATTAATCTGTGATTGATTTGAGTAGTATGGACATTTAAATATTAATTTCTTTAATCAATGAAAATGAATATCTTTCCATTTATCTTTCAGTTTCTTTCATCAATGTCTTATAGTTTTAGCGTACAGATTTTTTACCTCCTTGGTTGAATTTATTTCTAAATGTTTTATTTTGTGCTCGCTTCGGCAGCACATATACTAAAATTGGAATGAGACAGAGAAGATTAGCATGGCCCCTGCGCAAGGATGACATGCAAATTCCTGAAGCGTTCCATATTTTTCAAATTCTTAGATAAGTACAACTTTCCAAAACTGAACCAGGAAGAAATAGAAAATCTCAACAGACCCATCACAAGCACGGAAATTGAAACTGTAATCAGAAACCTTCCAGCAAACAAAAGCCCAGGTCCAGACGGCTTCACAGCTGAATTCTACCAAAAATTTCGAGAAGAGCTAACACCTATCCTACTCAAACTCTTTCAGAAAATTGCAGAGGAAGGTAAACTTCCAAACTCATTCTATGAGGCCACCATCACCCTAACACCAAAACCTGACAAAGACACCACAAAAAAAGAAAACTACAGGCCAATATCACTGATGAACATAGATGCAAAAATCCTTAACAAAATTTTAGCAATCAGAATCCAACAACACATTAAAAAGATCATACACCATGACCAAGTGGGCTTTATCCCAGGCATGCAAGGATTCTTCAATATCCACAAATCAATCAATGTAATACACCACATTAACCAATAGAAAAATAAAAACCATATGATTATCTCAATAGATGCAGAGAAGGCTTTCGACAAAATTCAACATCCATTTATGATAAAAACTCTCCAGAAAGCAGGAATAGAAGGAACATACCTCAACATAATAAAAGCTATAGATGCACCTACTTTAGAACACTGTAGTGGGTTGCCATGTCCTCCTCCGGGGGATCTTCCCAATCCAGGGATTGAACCCAGATGTCTCCTGAATTGCAGACAGATTCTTTGCCGTCTGAGCCTCCAGAGAAGCAAATTAAATTTGTATTTTCTCACAATCATTCTTCCTGGGTGAATAAAATATGCCTTTGTGCTGATACAATCACATTTTGGTGTACCTACTCCAGGATCTTTACCCTAACTCCGTTCTCTGACTCAGTCTTAGGTTGCATAGTTCTAAATCTTTTCATTAACATCCTCGCTTCCTGCCATCATCCTTCTCTAATACTACATTTCACATGTATTCTGCCTTCTCTAAGGATATAGGATCCTCCTCCTCTGACCATTTCTCTCTGCTTCTTTCTTGACTTCCTGACATAGTGGTTTTGGGCTCCTGAAACCATCTCTTCAGGGCATCCATGTTTTCTTTCCTAGCCTGAGCCCTTTTAACAAGGCTCCCAGCTCTTTCTGACCATACCCTTGCTTCACCTTTGAGAATTTATAATCTCAGAGAAGGCAATGGCACCTCACTCCAGTACTCTTGCTTGGAAAGCCCTATGGATGGAGGAGCCTGGTGAGCTGCAGTCCATAGGGTCGTTAAGAGTCAGACACTACTGAGCGACTTCACTTTCACCTTTCACTTTCATGCATTGGAGAAGGAAATGGCAACCCACTCCAGTGTTCTTGCTTGGAGAATCCCAGGGACGGCGGAACCTGGTGGGCTGCCGTCTATGAGGTCGCACAGAGTCGGACACGACTGAAGCGACAGCAGCAGCAGCAGCAGCAGTCCCAAATTCAGCCCACTCTGTACTGAAAAAAAAAAAAAAAAAATATGGATGGAGGAGCCTGGTGAGCTGCAGTCCATAGGGTCGTTAAGAGTCAGACACTACTGAGCGACTTCACTTTCACCTTTCACTTTCATGCATTGGAGAAGGAAATGGCAACCCACTCCAGTGTTCTTGCTTGGAGAATCCCAGGGACGGCGGAACCTGGTGGGCTGCCGTCTATGAGGTCGCACAGAGTCGGACACGACTGAAGCGACAGCAGCAGCAGCAGCAGCAGTCCCAAATTCAGCCCACTCTGTACTGAAAAAAAAAAAAAAAAAGCCAGCCAGAACAAACCTCAAAAGCAACTGAGCCATCACTTTCCTTCCTGCTTGTGGTTTTTAAAAGATCTCTGTTTTTTGTTTTTGCTTTTTTTGTTTGTTTGTTTTCCATCCATTGAAAAAAATTTTGTCTTTTATTTAAATATAGTTGATTCATGATATGCTAGTTTCTGGTATACAGCAAAGTGATTCAGCCAGATAGCTAGATACGGATATGGGTTAGATATAGATAAATACATATACACAACTATTATTTTTCATGTTCTTTTCCATGATGATTTACTATAGGACATTGAATATAGTTCCCTCTGCTGTACAGTAGGACATTGTTGTTTATTTTATGTATAATAGTTTACGTCTGCTAACTCCAGACTCCTAATTTATCCCCCTCTTTCCCTTTGGTAACCATAAATTTGTTTTCTATGCCTGTGACTCTGTTTCCATCTTATAAATAAGTTCATTTCTATCTTATTTTAGATTCCATATATAAGTGATGTCATATGATATATGTCTTTCTCTGTTTGAGCTATTTCACTTAGTATGATAATCTCTACATTCATCCATGATGTGGCAAATGGCATTATTTCATTCATTTATATGGCTAAGCAGTATCTCATTGTTGATTTTCATTTCAGCAGTTGTATCCTGCATTTTTTATTGTTCCTTTTCCCCAGAGTCTATATTGATCATTCACTGAGCTAAGGTTGTCCAATAGCCTCTGTAGACGCAACCTCAGCATTCATTGGCTTTGTAAGGGGTGCCGACATCCAAATTACTTCTTTGTTTCTTTGGAGGGAATTCAGAAAGAAAATGTGAAGCAGAGAAGTTTCCTTGTGACTGTGAGTGAGAACCTAGGGTTTCTAAGGTACTGATCTGTGCAGTGGAAAAAAATGCTCGCCTGTGGGCTGTTTTTTGTGCATATGAGCTCCAATCATCACATGTACATGTTAACAAAAGTAGATTTACTCCTTAATTCTTAATTTACATTAAGAATTAAGAATTTGTAAGGTCATTTGACAGATTCAAGGAAAATAATATTATCTCATTCATATTTTTATTCCAGAGTCTTTTACTCTGGGCTTCATAGAGAAGGGCTCCCTATAGCTTATGGAATAAATTAAATAATATATGCAATGTCCTGTGTGAGATTTGCAATCACTGTCTAAAGAAGGTGTTGTAAACCACATTTGTATATTAAATATGAAAAATTTGAGATGTGAGCAAATCCAAAGGATACAAATTTACCCTGTCTTAGCTCTAAGTGTAGTGTTTGATGATGCTTCTGGTGTGCTCTACACACCCTATCAGGTCTCACATCTTCTTTCCATAAACATGCAGGAATTGCAAGATCTGGATTTGGGATCAGATATGAAAACCATACCCCAAAGAGTGAACTGTCATGCAGTCCAGAAATGTTAATTATTTTCCAAAATTCAACTGCATGTGAAAAGACCTATGATGTAAATTATCTGTAAAACTTTCTGCAAAAAAGGGGCAAAATTCAGGCTTTAAAAGTTGTCTGTCAATATCCCAAGATATTGGGGCTTCCTAGATGGTACTACAGGTAAAGAACTCACCTCCCAATACAGGAGACATAAGAGATGCAGGTTTGATCCTTGAGTCAGGAAGATACCCAGGAGGAGGGCATGGCAACCCACTGCAGTGTTCTTGCCTGGAGAATCAATGGACAGAGGAGCCTGGCAGGCAACAGTCCATAGGGTTGCAGAGTCGGACACAACTGAAGTCAGACGCAACTTGACTTAGCACGCATGCGTGCATGCCAGGATATAGACTATTCAGTGGTGGTGGTTGTGGTTTAGTCGCTAAGTCGTGTCCGACTCTTGTGACCCTAGGCTACAGCCCATAGGATTCTCTAGGCAAGAATACTGGAGTAGGTCGCCAATTCCTTCTCCAGGGGATCTTCCTGACCCAGGAATCGAACCTGGGTCTCCTGCATTGCAGGCAGGTTCTCTACGGAAGGAGCCAGAAGGGAAGCCCAGGCTATACAGTAGTAACACAATTATACTACTCCACTTGTGGGACACAAAAAAGTATGGAAGGTAAAGTATGAGGTGTCTAATTCTGGGAGACAGTACTATAAATATTTAAAAAATACATTGTTAATCTGCATATTCTTTCCTTCTCAAAGTCTTGTAAAATATATATACAGAGGAATCACACTATTTTAAAATCATTAGTTTAAATATTAAATTATATTAAGTAAGTCAAATACCAATAAATAATTATGTCAGCCTGCCTCATCAGACTATAGTGTTTGTGTGATTCACTGGTGAATTCCAATGCTTGGATGAGCTCCAAGCACATAGTAAGTACCAAATGCATATTTGCTGAATAAATTAATGATAAACCCATCCAAAATAAATGAAATTGTAATTTGTTTTTCTTTTTTCATTTGTTCAATCTTTTAATACGTTATTTTAAATTAAAAGATATAAACAACTAAAATATTAATTGCATGTGATATTAATAAATATTAATAAATTGCTTCAGTCAGGTCCCACTCTTTGTGATGCTATGTACTATAGCCTGCCAGGCTCCTCTATCCATGGGATTCCCCAGGCAAGAATACTGGAGTGGGGTGCCATGCTCTCTTCCAGGGCATCTTAATAAATTAGATCTTCTTAATTAAATAGACTTTAATACACTTGACTTTTTAATACTCCTATATTATGGATGGATTAAATCCTTTTTCTTTTTCAACTCATCTCCTAATTCTCAGATTCACATATTGTATATTTTTTGTTAGATTGACAGAGTAACACTCAGAATGAACTTGTGTATAGATTGCTTTAATTGAATGAATGAAAACAGTTATTTCAGTCATGACTATTTTTTAAAATTTATCCACACCTGTAATTAGTTTGATGAAGAAATACCATGCAACAAAACCCAACTGTCATACATTCAGTCGTCTCCCTGATTACCTGCTTGTTAGATTTAAAAAACACTTCTTAATTTGATTTAACTTTTAGTCAAACATCATTAGAATTGATATTAAGTTAAATTTTAAAAATATACTTTCAAAAGAATTTTAAGATTGCATCTATCCTGAGTGTTACTGACATATAAACCTCAGTGGGCAGAGTTGAATCTCAGAAGGTTGGTTCCATTG
>SJXQ01004307.1:247132-264175 GCA_006408695.1 Aepyceros melampus
TATATATATATATATATATATATATCTGGGGAAGAGAGTACTCAGAAGAGCCAGGTCCCTAAGAAACACAGAGTTATTGAAAGGAAAATCTGCTTTCTACAGCATCAAACTCCAACAGAAGATGGCAAATTTCCACTCAAGAAAAAAGCACAGCCCACATTTGGGTTCCAGGAGAGCAAGGCGGATGCGGTATCCATGATTTAGGGCTCTTCATGCTGTGGTTATTGACAGGTAGGGGAGGTTCTTGTGGACAGGTTTGAAGTTTTTCCTAAAGAAATCTAAATGGTACATTTGGTATTGATGACACAAATTTTATTTTGGTTGTTTTGAGTGAATCTATTGAATTCTAAAGACTATTCCTCATTACCAAGGCAATTTTAGCCTTTGCTGATACTCTATCTACTTAGAGACAGATTATCTTGCCTAAATTGTTTAACATATAAAACTGAAAGTAATAAAAAATGTCTTGAGACGCCAAAGGCCATTTAGATGACTGTGCAACATTGCATATAAAAAGAATAACATTCTTGATTATATTTATTTTTGTATAATGTCATACATATAATTCTCATAATAAAGCTACAGCATTAGAGCTGAGGTTACACTGTTTATTGTAGTGCTAAATAAACTAGTACAGCATTTTAGAAAACATATATATATATTTTAAGCTTGATGCAGTTAAGGTGACTCTAACTCTTGGAAATAAACGGTAAATGATCATTATTTCATTAGAGATTGACTTCCTCATTTCTGAAAGTATTTAACCAAAGAATGGCGATTAGTAAAGTTCAGCTTCCTTGTTGCCTTGGATGCGCATTATGGGAGAAATTTTATATGACTAGGAAATTGGGCCAAATACCTTATAAACTTAGTCAATCATAATATAAAGCTCCTTTGCTTTCCCTGTGAGCTCCCTGTGGGCTCTTATTGTTCTCCATGTTTATTTTTTTAATCTACTCGTTTATATTTAATTGAGTCCCATGGTAATATACTTACAAAAAAATGAAAAGATAAAAAAGTTAGTGTGTCCCTGGTAACAAATGCATGAAAGTGAAAATGTGAGTCCCTCAGTCCTGTTCAACTCTTTGCAGTCCCATGGACTGTAACCCACCAGGCTTCTCTGCCCATGGAATTCTCGAGGCAAGAATACTGAAGTGGGTAGCCATTCCCTTCTCCAGGGGTCAGCTCAACCCAGGGACTGAATCCAAATCTCTTGCATTTTAGGCAGAGTCTTTTTTAATGTCTGAGCCACCAGGAAAGCCCAACATGGATTTTGTTGAAATACCATTTTTACTCTATATGACTATTTCATTGTCAAATGAAGATAATATTTCTAGTGACTTTAGCCAAGTGTAAGAAGTGAAAACAAAACATAGCAAAAATGGAGAACTATGAAACTTATGAATAAGCTGATTGGCCACATTGTTTCATTTACTTATCAGGAACAGTTCAGGGATATTTATGTTTCCTGTAGAATCTGGGTGTTGCTGTGGGCTTTAAGCAGAGGAATGGCATACTATGTGCTAAAAGTTTCACTGGCTGCTTTACTGAGGATTTACTGAAGAAGGAAGGGCAGGTAGCTGTGGAGGGACTGCAAGGAGTCTGTTGAACAATCCAGGTAAGAGTAAGTGAAACTTTTTTTTTTCCCCCAAGAAGATATGATGTAGTTGCTAAATGGTGAGCAGTTTCTGGATATACTTTCAGGTGAAGCCAGGCAATTTGGGTGAGAAATCCGATACTGGGTCTTTGACAAACAAGAATCAAATTTAATTCTGGCTTGAGTAAGTGGGAGGATGGAGGGACCTAATGAGATGAGACTTGCTTAGAGGAGACTGGGGGGTGAGGCAGGAATACAGGATAGTTTGTTTTGTTTCAGATGCTGATTGAAATTGTTAGTATGCATTTCAAATAGGGCAGTTGTTTACATGAGTCTTATATTCAGGCTTGATTCACACTTTAGGGGGTTAAAGGCCAAGCGATGGCATTTAATATCAAGAGACTGCTTGAAATCATGAGGGAAATGCAGTAGACTGAGAGGTGTTCAGCCTCAAAGTGATATATTTTACAGGTTAGAAGATGCGGAGATGCTAGGAAAAGAAAATGGATAAAATATGGAAAGAAAAGTCTATAGCTGAACTCAGAGAGCACACGGTCATGCATAGTAGCCCCAGAAACAGGGAAAAATCAAGTGTGCCATATCATCAACACATCAGGATGATTAGGAGCGAGGATGAATGATTGAAGGGCAATAGTGCAGCAGAATGATTTTGGTGACGTGAAGAGGGCAAAGCATAATTCAGCAGATTCAAGAGGGAATACAGGCAGTGAAGAGAGACTCCCTTCCAGAAGGGAGGAGGTTAAAATGAACAGACAAATGCAGGTAGTATTTGGAGAAAAGAAAAGCATCAAGAACTTTCATTGGTCTGGTTGCCTTTATAAAAGAGAAAGCCAGCATGCTGACAAGCTGAGGAAATGATCCAACTGAGAGGGGGCTATTGTTTATTAAGGGGACTGAGGGGGAATAATACTAGCAATACCTTCACCTATGTGGAAGGATGCAACACCTGAAGCACCTGTAGAGGGATTTGCCTTAACCTGGGCTTACACTGTTTATTCAGAGGAAGAAATAGGGAGCAGATGCGCAGGAACTCAGGTAGCGAGTCGGGGAATTTATGGCCTGAGAGTTTGGATGTTCCCTTTGGAGGATTTCAGTTTTGTTTTTCTGGTTATTTTGTTGTTGTTATTGCTGTTTAATAGTACAGTAGGTATTAATATTTTGTGAGGGTATAGATACACAACAAGAAAGTGTTGGGAGTTTGAAAAGAGAAGAACAGTATGATTCAATCACTAAGGAAAATGGAAAGTGAATAGATAAAGGAAATGTAGAATGAATGCTCCAAGCAATAAGGATGCATTGGAATATATTGGTTGTAAATTTTAAAATGGCTACATTGTTGTCTCTCACCTCCTTTACGGAAAGAAAACTCATGTATGTCAGGTGAATGTTGACTAACAAAAACTGGTTATGACAATGAATTGAATGAAAGCAAAAGAAAAATTTGGGCTTCCCTTGTGGTTTAGCTGGTAAAGAATCTGCCTGCAATGCGAGAGACCTGGGTTAGAGACCTGGGTTCGATCCCTGGGTTGGGAAGATCCCCTGGAGAAGGGAAAGGCTACCCACTCCAGTATTCTGGCCTGGAGAATTCCATGGACTGTATAGTCCATGGGGTCGCAAAGAGTTGGACACAACTGAGTGAATTTCACTTTCACTTCACTTTCAAAGTAAAAAATTTACTGTTGAATATATACAGCAATACGATGGACATGAGTCTGAGTAGGCTCCAGGAGTTGGTAATGGACAGGGAAGACTGGCATGCTGCAGTCTATGGGGTCACAAAGAGTCGGACATGACTGGGTGACTGAACTGAACTGTATACAGAAAGGAGTGACTACAGTGGCTGAGCATGGTATCCAGCTGGACAAGGACAGCAATGAAGGCACAAGTTAGCTCAGTACAAGGCTTCACAAACTGTACACACACAAGTGCACATGGAGAGCAGGTTATGCTTAAATGTTGTTTGAAAGGAGAAACTTTCCCAGGGTATGTTAGGAGTTATGCTGTGTCTAACTTCTTTTTCAGACAAAGCCCATATATGAGAAAAGGAAGGTATTTGCTTCCTTATGTGCTTGACTTTTTTTTTTAACTTTGCTACTATTGTTGTTTTCGAAGTTTGATTTCAGTCAGAGTCCTTTTTGGCCTATGTCTTTGAACCTGAGACCACTTGTAGAATTCAGAGAATCCAACAAATGAAGTTTTCTGAAGTTCTTTCCAAGACTTCATATCCACATTCAGCTTCTGATCTCAAAATGTATTCTTTAAAAGCAAGATGAAACCATGCATTTGCTCTTCTAAAATGCAGTATCTAAAGATCTGAACTAATTTAAAAATTAGTCTCTGAAGTTCCAGATGTCAGTATTTATAAATAGTTTTATGGCTTGCAAACAATGCTTTTCCAAAATGTTTTCCTCTTCTGCAGGCAATGAAGTCCCAAAATTTTTCCACTGTTACTGAGTTTCAGCTGCTGGGATTCCAGAACCTTCTTGAGTGGCAGACCTTGCTTTTTATCATTTTCTTGTTCATCTACTTCCTCACAGTGACAGGGAATATTGTCATTATTGTAGTGGTGAGCCAGAACCAGCGGTTGCACTCACCTATGTACACATTCCTCAAACATCTCTCCTTTTTGGAGATCTGGTATACATCCACCATTTTGCCCCTTCTCCTAGCCACTCTGGTCTCCCAGGGCCAGGCCATCTCCTTCCATGCCTGTATAGCACAGCTCTACTTCTTTGTGTTCTTCGGGGCTACTGAGTGCTTTCTTCTGGCTGTGATGGCCTATGACCGATATCTGGCAATCTGTAGTCCTCTGCACTACACTTTCCTGATGAGTCCTGAGATCTGCACCAAGTTAGTGGCTATCTCCTGGTTGACAGGAGTTGGAACAGGATTTCTGCCCTCTCTAATGATTTCCAAGTTGGACTTTTGTGGGCCCAACCAGATCAATCATTTTTTCTGTGACCTCCCTCCCCTCATGCAGCTCTCATGTTCCAGTGTTTATGTCACTGAGATGGTCATCTTTATCCTGTCAATTGCTGTGCTGTGCATTTGTTTTATTCTTACACTGGTGTCCTATGTTTTTATTGTATCATCAATACTGAGAATTCCTTCAGCCTCTGGCCGAATGAAAACCTTTTCCACGTGTGGCTCCCATTTAGCTGTTGTGACTATCTACTACGGAACCATGATCTCCATGTATGTTCGCCCCAGTGCCCACCCATCACCAGATATCAACAAGATTATTTCTGTCTTCTATACTGTGATCACCCCACTGTTGAACCCTGTTATCTACAGCTTGAGGAACAAAGAGTGCATTTGTTTTATTCTTACACTGGTGTCCTATGTTTTTATTGTATCATCAATACTGAGAATTCCTTCAGCCTCTGGCCGAATGAAAACCTTTTCCACGTGTGGCTCCCATTTAGCTGTTGTGACTATCTACTACGGAACCATGATCTCCATGTATGTTCGCCCCAGTGCCCACCCATCACCAGATATCAACAAGATTATTTCTGTCTTCTATACTGTGATCACCCCACTGTTGAACCCTGTTATCTACAGCTTGAGGAACAAAGACTTCAAAGATGCTCTTAGAAAAGTCATGAGAAGAAACTGTGGCGTGTACGGGGTAAGAATGAAGGAAAATCTCTTTATCAGATAAAGAAAATCAACATAGAATACACAGTGAATTAAGTTCAGGAAAAGTGAGTGGCAGGTTCAGAGCCTTAAAACATGAATGCCATCATTTTCATTACATTAAATTTCACAAGTAATTGGAGGGCATCACCAACTCAATGGACATGAGTTTGAGCAGGCTCCAGGAGTTGGTGATGGACAGGGAAGCCTGGTGTGCTGCTGTCCATGGGGTCACAAAGGGTCAGACATGACTGAGTGACTGAACTGAACTGAAATTCAAGTCATAATAAAAGAGTGTCTGCATGACCCTTTGCCAACAACTGCTCAGAAGATAAATTGGCTCTTTCAAACTAATTTGGGTACAATTTTGTCCTGGACACATTCTTTCATTTTTTATGGGAATCTGATTGTGTAATTCCAAGGCATGAAGATTAAATATATAATATTTTCAGATTCTACAAAAGGGTTACTCTTAAGTTTATAACCTTGTGTACAGAAAATTGTGCATCTTTTAAATATTATTAGGAAATCAGTCTTGTAGACTCAGCTCCTGATGTTATTGGTCTCTGTCAAATATCTGTGAAATGAGTGAATGAAAAAAGAAAAGGTAAATGAAATATGTGTTGACCTGAATTATCTTCTAGTGACAGGAAAAAGCAAAGGAAGATTTTTGAAGTGCCAAAGATTAAGTATAGTGATTTAGACTTTTTCTGTGGTTTAATGAAATTATATGAAAGAAAAGAAGGAAGGGAGGAAGAGACAGGGAGAGGAGATAGAAGACGAATAACTGGCTGAAGGAAAGTTCTGTTCAGTTCAGTCACTCAGTCATGTCCGACTCTGCAACCCCATGGACTGCAGCACACCAGGCCTCCCTGTCCATCACTAGCTCCCAGAGACTACTCAAACTCATGTCCATTGAGTTGGTGATGCTATCCAACCACCTGATCCTCTGTCGACCCCTTCTCCCACCTTTCTTCTTTCCCAGCATTAGGGTCTTTTCCAATGAGTCAGTTCTTCGCATCAGGTGACCAGAGTATTGGAGTTTCAGCTTCAGCATCAGTCCTTCCAATGAATATTCAAGACTGATTTCCTTTAGGATGGACTGGTTGGATCTCCTTGAAGTCTAAGGAACTCTCAAATGTCTTCTCCAACACCACGTTCAAAAGCATCAAGTCTTCGGTGCTCAGCTTTCTTTATAGTTCAACTCTCACATCCATACCTGACTACTGAAAAACCATAGCCTTGACTAGATGGACCTTTGTTGGCAAAGTAATGTCTCTGTTTTTTAATATGCTGTCTAGGTTGGTCATAGTTTTTCTTCCAAGGAACAAGCATCTTTTAATTTCATGCCTGCAGTCACCATCTGCAGCGATTTTGGAGCCCCCCACAATAAAGCTTGTCACTATTTCCATTGTTTCCCATCTATTTGCCATGAAGTGATGAGGCCAGATGCGATGATCTTAGTTTTCTGAGCGCTGAGCTTTAAGCCAACTTTTTCACTCTCCTCTTTCACTTTCATCAAGAGGCTCTTTAGTTCTTCTTCACTTTCTGCCATAGGGTGATGTCATCTGCATATCTGAGGTTATTGATGTTTCTCCCAGCAATCTTGATTCCAGCTTGTACTTAATCCAGCATTTCTCATGATTTACTCCACATAGAAGTTAAATAAGCATTGTGACAATATATAGCCTTGATGTACTCCTTTCCCTATTTGGTACCAGTCTGTTTTTCCACGTACAATTCTAACTATTGCTTCCTGACCTGCATACAGATTTCTCAAGAGGCAGGTCAGGTGGTCTGGTATCCCATCTCTTTCAGAATTTCCCAGTTTGTTGTGATCCACACAGTCAAAGGGTTTAGCAGAGCCAATAAAGCAGAAATAGATGTGTTTTCTGGAACTCTCTTGCTTTTTCCATGTTCCAGTGGATGTTGGCAATTTGATCTCTGGTTCCTCTGCCTTTTCTAAAACCAGCTGGAACATCTGGAGGTTCACAGTTCATGTATTGTTGAAGCCTGGCTTGGAGAATTTTGAGCATTACTTTACTAGCATGTGAGATGAATGCAATTGTGCAGTAGTTTGAGCATTCTTTGGCATTGCTTTTCTCTGAGATTGGAATGTAAAGTGACCTTTTCCAGTTCTATGGCCTCTGCTGCATTTTCAAAATTTGAAGGAAAAGAGGAAAAAGGCAAAAGAAAGAAAGGAATGAGAAGGGAAGAAAAGAGAAAGAAAAGGAAGGGAAAGAAAAATCCAAAGTATATATATTCTTGTGAGCCCTAGAAGTCAAAGACTGTACATCAAAAGGCTTTCATATTGTCTTTCATATTGTTTTTAAGTCAATTGATGTCTATGGATTAAGAAGATATGGCACATATATATAATGGAATAATTACCCAACTATATAAAGAAATGAAATTGTGCTATTTGCAGAGAGAGGAATGGACCTAGAATCTATCATACAGAGTGAAGTAAGTCAGAAAAAGAAAAAACAATATTGTATATCAACTCATATATGTGGTATCTAGAAAAATGGCACAACTGAACCTACTTCCAGGAGAGGAGTAGAGATGCAGTCACAGAGAAAGGATGTGTGGACAAGGTGGAGGGAAGGGGGTGTGGAATGAATGGGGAGATGGGGGTTGACATATATACACTGCCATGTGTAAAATAGATAGCTAGTGGGAATGAGCTGAGTAGCACAGGGAGCTCAGCTTGGTGCTCTGTGATGGCCAAAATGGGTGGTACAGTGCAGGTGGGAGGGAGGTCCAAGAGGGAGAGATATATGTATACATACAGCTGATTCACTTTGTTATACAGCAGGAGCCAACACAACATTGTAAAGCAACTATACTATAATTAAAAAAAAGAAGGCCTCTACTCATCTTGCTTACTATTCCACTGATTAATTCCACACATATTTTCAACCACTTGGTATACGCCAGTCTGCTTGTTGCAGTCTGTGTTACTCAAGAAATGGCCGGTGACTATTTTGCCTTAAGGGAGCCTCTTGTCTTGAGGGGGAGAGAAATATGTAATGAGTCATCAAAGAAATAATTGACTTCTTGATATTTATTATGATTGCTATGAAATGATAAAGTGTAAGCTTATGCATTAATATAGAACAATGAGGTCTAAATTATCACAGAAGGCTAGCAAAGCTTTCTACTCATATGTTTATATAGTACTTTAACCTACACTTTAAGATGAGGAGAATAAGAATGGAAATAGTGGTCCATGAAGAGAATATAACATGAATAGTGAAGCAGCCAGGAGAATCTGAGGATGGAGGAAATAGACAAGTCTGGAGAGAAAGGCAGAAGCTTGCCCATGTAGGCCTTTCAAAGCCCTGTAAGGTTTTTTTTTGTTTGTTTGTTTGTTTTCACACTAAGAAATGTAATTGATTAGCAAAGGATATCCATTTGGAAAGTCATGATATACTTTGCCTTTGCAAATCTCACTACTGTTTAGAGAAAAGACTGAAAAAGAACAAGAGTTTCTGGAGCCATAGCACTAGTCCACACAGAAGACAAGGTTGGTTTGATTTAGGTTTGATGATGTAACCCATCACAGAAACGCCTCCCAATCATGATACTGGGAACAGACAATCTGGAATCATTTATTCCTGTCCAGTGACACCAGTTTGTAGTCTCTTCACACACTTGTGTTATGTTCCGCATCTACCCCTGAGCTTCAGAAGTAAGTGTTATTTGATGCTTTAGCTCATATAATTTCATCTCAACATATGTCCCTGGTGTTTATTTCCCTCCTTCTTCCAGTGCTCAAGTTCACACTTCCTCCGGGGACTTGACTTGTGAGAACTGTTGTTAGTCCTTATCAGATCCATCTGGTTCAAACATTAGGTAGAAGGAAAACAATGCACTGGATTATATAGGTAGGAAAACATCATTTATCTGGGCCTTGGGGGCAGAGTATCCAAAAACAACCAGATATCTTATCTTGCAAACCTTTGTCTTTGACTATGTTCACTGTGAAGTGAAGTCGCTCAGTCCGACTCTTTGTGACCCCAGGGACTGTAGCCTAACAGGCTCCATCCATGGGATTTTCCAGGCAAGAATACTGGAGTGGGTTGCCATTTCCTTCTCCAGAGGATCTTCCTGACCCAGGGATTGAACCCAGGTCTCCCGCATTGCAGGCAGACGCTTCACTGTCTGAGCCACCAGGGAAGCCTTGTATTTAAGACAAATTATCTTACCAGAAGATGCTTCTAATTTTAAATTTGATGGGTGGCTGACTCTGCCTATGGGCTTCCTTTGTGGCTCAAATGGTAAAAGAATCTGCCTGCAATGCAGGAGACCCTGGTTCTATTCCTAGGTCAGGAAGATCCCCTAGAGAAGGAATAGGCTACCTACTTCAATATTCTTGGGCTTCCCTTGTGGCTCAGCTAATAAAGAGTCCACCTGAAATGCAGGAGACCTGAGATTGATCCTTGGGTGGGGAAGATCCCCTGGAGAAGGGAAAGGCTCCCCACTCCAGTATCTGGCCTGGAGAATTCTGTGGACTGTATAGTCCATGGAGTCACAAAGAGTTGGACACAACTGAGCAACTTTCACTTTCACTTACACTATGAAGAGGAAAAGATTGCTGATCCACATATGAGGAACTTCAAAAAATGATACCCAATGGACATTTGGATGTATATATCTGGAGCTCAGAGGAGTAACCTGACTGAGAGATAAAAATTGGGAATTTTTACATATATATCACTTTTGAAAATATGAAAATGAATAAGATTTCCAAAGGAAAGAGTGTAAGCCAAAAAAAAAAAAAAGTGTGGAAGAATTTCAAAACATAACTTCATAAGTTTTAAGTAAAAAAGAGGAACCTGAAAAGAGATTAAGGGGCAACAAGCACAGGGATGGAAGGGCTTCACAAATGTGAAGTGATTATATAGACTCTTCTAAAGGAAGAGAATGTTGATGGAAGAGGCATTGGGCTTGGAAGATGAGGATTAAGGTGTTTTTCTCAAAGTTCTCAACACAGAGGATACTATTGTTTCTGGGAAGGGCAGCATCTTTGGACTGGAAAAAGTACAAATCAAACTGATTTCAGTGGAGGAGGGATTGGCTTATAAGGAGACAGAAGCAATTGTGTATATGCAAATAATTACCCTGAGAAATGCAACTGTGAAAAAATGAGATAAATATGCTTATAGTGGAGAGGTTGTTGTATTTTTGTAAGATGCAAAATTTTAACATCTGATTGTTTGAAGACTTGCAGCAAGAGTCTACTAGTGAGCAAATATTTGGGGAATTAATATAGAGAGTAATTAGTGACAGCTTGAAGTTGGGATCTGAGGGCAAATGTGAGGAGATCAGTATTCAGTAGGGAAAGCATTTTATTTAGTGTGAGAGACAGCAGAGAGAGAATCATTTTAATTTGATGAGAGTTCAAAGAAGTAGATTTAGGACTTCTACAAATTTCCATTGACGGACTTATATGATTTATGTTTCTGAGACAAGATCAGAAGCTCTTATTTACCATAAAGAATGTAGGTTAAGGTTTGAAAAGAAAGAAAAGAAAAAAGTCTTTCAGTCACGTTTGACTCTTTACAACCCCGTGGACTATACAGTCCATGGAATTCTCCAGGACAGAATACTGAAGTGAGTAGCCTCTCCCTTCTCCAGGGGATCTTCCCAACTCAGGGATCGAATCTAGGTCTTCCACATTTCAGATGGATTTTTAACCAGCTGAGCCACCAGAGAAGCCACCAGAAGAAAGTAGTAAAGCAGTCTAGACTCACTTTTTTTTTTTTCCTTTTTAATAGGATTGATAGCTGAGTGAAGGCAGATAGGTGAATTTGGAAGCAAAGATGTGTTCCTAGTAGAAATGTGTGCATGTTAAGTCGCTTCAGTAGTGTCTGACTCTTTGCGACCCCATGGACTCTAGCTCCCCACATTCCTCTGTCCATGGGATTCTTGGGTCAAGAATACTGGAGTGGGTTGCCATGACTACCTCCAGAGTATTTTACAAACTCAGGGATTGAACCCCTGTCTCTTACATCTCCTACATTGGCAGGTGGGTGTTTTTTGTTTTTACCACTAGCACCACCTGGGAAGCCCCCTAGGAAAGTAGGCTATCACTAATTTATTGTGATCTAAGCAACTTGTCTGTGTATTCTACTTTAAGACCACTCAGCTACTTTAGCTCAATCCCATATGGTGAAAGACAAAGTTCACCCTGAGTTGAGGCTTAACTCTATGGTTAGAACTAGAGGTATAAGCAAGGAAATAATGGACATTAGAGTCTCAGGTTGTCAACAAGGGAAATAAATACATAGGCAGGAAATGAAACAAACATTGACTAAAAGTTCAGAGTTTTTAAAAAATGCAGTTGTAATAGGATTATTTGTGTATGCTATGTGAATTGATGGGAAGTGATATGTAGAAATTTATTGACTTGAAATAGCAATATAAGACAATGTTTAGTTTTGAATCACAAAAAAAGTCAAAAATATAAAAAAAATTGAGATAAATTAGGTCTTGAGAAGAAGGATGAATTGGCCACATGACTGAGGGCAAAAATTCTGGAAGGAAGGAAAGTCATGATGCTTGTATTGTCTGTAAATAAGAGAGAGTAGCCAGTAGCTTAGTGAACTGTCTCAATGAGCTGAGTGGGTTGTGTATTTTTCTAGCATGAGTTTTAAAGGATTTCTTCTCTCTCTCTCTCTCTCTCTCTCTCTCTCTCTCTCTCTCTCTTTTAAACAATCAGGAGAACAATATTCAGGGCAAAGCATTAAATAGCAAAGTGTATTATTCTACAGACTGACTCTCAATCAAGGGGATGGAGATGTGAAGAAATTCCACATGAGAGAGTTAGTGGTCAGTTTCCATTTAAGCAAGGAAGTAGTGTAAGATTAATGAAGAACTGATGATTAAACAAGGAACATAAGTTCCAAAGGGAGGAATTACTGTGAGAACTGTCTCAATGAGCTGAGTGGGTTGTGTATTTTTCTAGCATGAGTTTTAAAGGATTTCTTCTCTCTCTCTCTCTCTTTCTCTCTTTTAAACAATCAGGAGAACAATATTCAGGGCAAAGCATTAAATAGCAAAGTGTATTATTCTACAAACTGACTCTCAATCAAGGGGAGGGAGATGTGAAGAAATTCCACATGAGAGAGTTAGTGGTCAGTTTCCATTTAAGCAAGGAAGTGGTGTAAGATTAATGAAGAACTGATGATTAAACAAGGAACATAAGTTCCAAAGGGAGGAATTACTGTGATTGATCTAGAGCCATTAGAACATTTCAAGACCCCTGCTGAGGTGGGGCTATCACTCTTCTCTAAAGATGTTACTCCAGCCTTTCATGGAACATGCCAGGTGGAGTATCTCAGAGTCCCTAACTTTGATGAATGTGGATTTAACATGTTTTAAATTAAACACAACTTAAATATCAGTTTCTTTAAAAGGATCACATCATTGTATTATAAAGATAAAGGAGCCAATATTACATGTTTTTTAAATATTTATTATCAGTTGTTCAAGAATTGAGAGGTTGTTCAAGAATTGAGAGGCTGTTTAAGTGTATCATTTTTTAAGGAATCATTTCATAAATGTGCAGTGATTTTGTCACAGCATGGGCTAGGAAAATTATATAGAAGTTTCAACTTAGTCCATCACTTTTGTCCATGTGTAAACGGACTGTCCTACTGTAAATAAATCTGCTATTGTGTGTTTTACCAATGGAAACAAACAATATATCATTTTCTTGATTGTTGTTTAAAAATTGGATCATGTGATTGACCTATTAAGTGTACAAAATAAAAAATATTAAAAATACATTCATTATGCCATAAGCATCATTTTTGTTAAATATACTACCTTACTGACAACTTAATAATAATAAAGAAAACAATTTATTTTCATGAAAATGATGGAAAATTAATATTATTAATATTCCTCTTCTATTTACTCTTCTTAACTACCAACATGCTTATTAAAAAATAAAGAAGTTGAGTGGGATGTGAATCTAAATTCTCTGTTGGACTTCTATCTCTTATAACTTTGTTTGTCCATGTGTTTGTTTTAACTAATTAGATACAAGGAATGTAATTCAAGCAGTATCTTCTGTCCTATTTAAAGCTTTTTCCCTTCTTGCCCTTGTTTTTAGTTTATGTCTTAAGGAATGTGTCCAACTCTAATTTTTAACTTGAGTTTGGATCGTTAAAAATACTTTCTGATAATTGAAAGACATCTCCCGTTAAGCCCTTAACCACATATACGTACCCCAAACAAAACAAAGTATTATAGTTTCTCAGTCGTGTCTGACTCTTTGCAACCCCATGGACTGCAGCCTGCCAGGCTCCTCTGTCCATGGGGATTTTCCAGACAAGAATACTAGAGTGGGTTGCCATGTCCTCCGTCAGAGGATCTTCCCATCCCTGGGTTCCAGGTCTCCTGCATTGCAGGCAGATTTTTTACTGTCTGAGCCACCAGGGAAGCTATGTCTTGTATAGGTTATCTTAAAGATTAATTACCCTAAATCTGTCCTGTGAGCGTAGAGACTATTAGTTTATCCCTGGTTTTTAATGGTGAAATGAAATATCTCCTGCCATATCAATAAATAAATGTCACAGCCATCAGCAATTTCGATTTCAGGCCTCCAAATGTGATGGCTCCCAAAATGGAATACAATGCCTGTGAATCAGCAGATGGCGCCAACCCCACTTCCCGCCCCACAGTGATTGCTGAGGAGCTGGGGGAATGCAGGGAAGCAGTCATCCCATCTACCACAGCTGCCATCCCTTAAGGTAAACAAAGAATTAACCATTTAAACAGTCGGAAAACAGGATTTGACCCCAGATAGCTGAGGTGCATATAAAAGGAATGAGCCCAGAGGCTTGCATCTTCTCATACACAGAACACTAAATTCCTAAAATTGATATCTGGTTTTCCTTACTACTTAACATAATTGATCAGACTGCCTGCCCCCTTTATTATAAAGTTGTATATAGACAGGCTTCCTCTCCTGCCTCCTTGGAGCAGTTTTCTCAGGGCCACTGAGATGCCACCTCCCAAGCTCAAAGTCCTTAACATTCCCACCGAATAAAGTAGCTCTCTACAGCAGCAGCAGCAGCTACTTTCAGGTTGTGACTAATTTTTTTTAGTTGACATAACTTATAGCTTTGCTTTCAACAGGCACCAAATGAATAGATACAGATGAAGAACGAGAATGGAGTGCTCAGGAGGGTCAAGACATTACTGGCCCCATACCAATTTATGATGTTCCTTTCACCCATTGTTTTGCAACATTTGGAGTTTGGGTGATTAGATTGTCAGTTCATTTACAATGTGGTGTTAAAATTAAATACTTATTATATAACATAGTGGTCAAAAGGACATACTGTTCAATCAGGGAGTCATTCTTTCAAATTCCAGCTCTTCTACACACAAGGAGCAGAGCATGTCATGTAACATTAATTAATTAATGTCACCCTTAAGTAATTCAAATTTTGAAAGAAGGAAAACAATATCCACCCCATAGTAGTTTCTATGTAAAATCCTTAAGGGAGCCCTAAGTATGTTAGGTAATTAATAACTATTGGGCTCTTATCTGCAGTTGATATGTTCATGTTCTCCTTAGGTTTTCTTCTCAGGCCAAAACACTCATTCACTACTGATGACTCACAGTTGTACCCATCTATAGGATGTTCCCCAGAATAGCCTATAACACCCTAAGTATGTTAGGTAATTAATAACTATTGGGCTCTTATCTGCAGTGGATATGTTCATGTTCTCCTTAGGTTTTCTTCTCAGGCCAAAACACTCATTCACTACTGATGACTCACAGTTGCACCCATCTATAGGATGTTCCCCAGAATAGCCTATAACCCTTGTTTGGATACAGAGACCCACTCTTTGGCTCTAGTTCTTCACAAAATGCATGAGGCCTCAGAAACAACTGCCTTGTAGGGCAGCTTCATCCTTGGCCCATGTCTGCCTTTCTCACTTTCTGTAGTACTTTATTAATAGGGATTCCAACAGTCTTTCAATGCCCTAGTTCCTGTCCCAGTATCTATCCATCAGAGAACTACCTCTAAACAGAACACAGTGCTAGGTATACCAATCCCAGGTGGCATAAAATTGGAGAGGAGAGAATGAGAGAATGCAACAAAAAAATCTCACTTATGTGGGAAAATACCTTTGCTATCACAAACAATGCATGCAATCACACTCATATATTTAAACTCTGCAGCAATAAAAGAAAAATAGTACAGACATATAATGAGAAAACATGTGCATTGTGAAGGAGATTGATTTATCACATGTGCTGTCATGACAGAATGTGTGGTTGAGTGGCAGTATAAATAGTTATATCTCCCCCATGTTCCCTCAAAAAATCAGTTTTAGAAATGGAATCCAGAGTAACATGTAAGTGTAAAAATAGATTATTTTTGTTGTTCAGTCGCTAAGTGGTGTCCACTCTTTGTGACCCCATAGACAGCAACCCACCAGGCTCCCCCATCCCTGGGATTCTCCACTTGCTGGAGTATGTTGCCATTTCCTTCTCCAATGCATGAAACTGAAAAGTGAAAATGAAGCTGCTCAGTCGTGTCTGACTCTTAGTGACCCCATGGACTTGCAGCCTACTAGGCTCCTCCGCCCATGGGATTTTCCATGCACAAGTACTGGAGTGGGTTGTCATTGCCTTCTCCAATTTTGAAATGACTTCCTCTTTTATATCTAATTAAGATATTTTACAAGTTCTTTCAAATAGTGAAAAGGTAATGTAATCTGGCTGTTATGTTGAAATTTGCAGATTATCATTAACATTAGCATTTTAAAAATATCTTCTTATAAACAATTTTACATGAAAATTAAGTGGCTATAGTAATTTCCTACCATTCTGAAAAAAAGATTTTGGATAGAAAAATCTGATATGTTTCTGTCACTCTTCTATTCTTTCTGTGAATGATTAGCTTCTAAGTTTTGGTGAATTCTTTGCCACAGGTAGATTTATCATCACACTCTGGCACAGAAATAGGAGCATAATAGTTATACACGGTAACAGATATGGAATGTGGAACCATGAGTAGATCAGTCTAGAATTAAATAAGAATTTAAATAACAAATAATCTATATACAATATTTCAAATTAAATTCAAATAATGTTTATACTATTTTATTAAGGCAATACATATGCATTAATTGTAAAAAATATTGATACTTTTAAAAGTATGTTGTTTTTTTTCTTTTTAACATTCTGCAGTAAAGTTGCTGCTGCTGCTGCTGCTGCTGCTAAGTCGCTTCAATCATATCCAACTCTGTGTGACCCCATAGATGGCAGCCCAACAGGCTCCCCCATCCCTGGGATTCTCCAGGCAAGAATCCTGGAGTGGGTTGCCATTTCCTTCTCCAATGCATGAAAGTGAAAAGTGAAAGTAAAGTCGCTCAGTCGTGTCCGACTTTTCGTGACCCCATGGACTGCAGCCTACCAGGCTCCCCTGCCTATGGGATTTTCCAGGCAGTAAAGTTGAGGAACTGACTAAACAAGAGACATCCAATCCTGACATTGTTTGAGTTTAAATCATTTGCTTGTACATGAATTTGATTTTTAAAACACTAGAACAAATCGCCAGTCCAGGTTTGATGCAGGATGCAGGATGCTGGGGACTGATGCACGGGGATAATCCAGAGAGAAGGTGTGGGGCGGGAGGGGGGCGGTGGGGGTCGGGATTGGGAGTTCATGTACACTCGTGGCTGATTCATGTCAATGTGTAGCAAAACGAATACAGTATTGTAAAGCAAAACAAACTGAAAAAATAAAAATTAAT
>SJXQ01004307.1:264665-332153 GCA_006408695.1 Aepyceros melampus
AGGATGCAGGATGCTTGGGACTGATGCACGGGGATAATCCAGAGAGAGGGTGTGGGGTGGGAGGGGGGAGGTGGGGGTCGGGATTGGGAGTTCATGTACACTCGTGGCTGATCCATGTCGATGTGTAGCAAAAAGAATACAGTATTGTAAAGCAAAACAAACTAAAAAAATAAAAATTAATTTAAAAAAATAAAATAAAACACTAGAGGCACAGGAAAATAGAATAATCACATATTTATCACTCATCTCTGTCATTATGTGTGTGTCTGTTATGAATGTATGTATAATTTTTTAGATCTATATGAATTACTATTAGCTGAACCTGGTGAGAGATAGGGAAGTAACATATGCTCTCCTAATTCCTTCCTTATGGGAGGTTTAGTTGCTAAGTTGTATACAATTCTTTCGACCCCATGGACTGTAGCCTTCCAGGCTTCTCTATCTATGGGATTCTCCAGGCAAGAATCCTGGAGTGGGTTGCCATTTCCTTCTCCAGGGGATCCTCCCAACTGAGGAACTGAACCCAGGTCTCCTGCATTGCAGGCAGATTTTTTACTAAGTGAGCTACAAGGGAAGCCCCTGCAAAAACGTCACTCAATCATGTCCAGTTCTTTGAGATCCCATGGACTCTACAGTTCATGGAATTCTCCAGGCCAGAATACTGGCATGGGTAACCTTTCCCTTCTCCAAGGGATCTTCCCAAACCAGGGATCAAACCCAGGTCTCCCACATTGCAGGTGAATTATTTACCAGTTGAGCCACAAAGAAAGTCCTTCCTTATGTGAGCATATTAATTTGGAAGTAATTACATGATAAAATAACTTTAATGCCAGACAAGAAGATATCTTTGTTGTAAAGATATCATTTTTGAGATTTTAAAGATCTTAAATTTGTTAGCATAATCACATATTTATTGACACCATCTCTCAAGGAATCTTTCACTTTTTCATTTCGAAGACTGTAGATGAAAGGATTCAACGTTGGTGTCACAATGGTATTTAGCACTGTGGCAAATTTGTTAACATCCATCACATTACCTTTTTGTGGGCGGACATAGATGAAGATGGAGCTTCCATAGTAAAGTGTTACTACGGTGATATGTGAAACACAGGTGGAGAAAGCTTTCTGTCGTCCCTGGACAGAAGGAATTCTAAAGATAGTAATAATAATATATGCATAAGACACTCCTGTCAGGAGCAAGGAACCCAACAGCAACACAGCAGAGGAGACAAAGTCAGCCAGCTCAGCCAGAGAGATATCTGCACAGACCAACTTTAGCACAGGAGCACTGTCACAGAAGAAGTGATTAATTACATTTGGTCCACAAAAGGGCAGAGGGGCAGTGAATATTGATGAGACCAAAATTGACAAAAATGCACCTACATAAGATCCCAGAAGCAATGATATGCATGTTTGTTTGTTCATGATGATGGCATACCTCAGTGGGTGGCAGATGGCAACATATCGATCAAAGGACATAACAGCCAAGATGAAGAATTCTGTGGATCCCAAGAGAAAGTAGAAGAAAGACTGTGTAAGACATCCCACAAAGGATATTGCTTTGGTGAGGGAAAATGTGTTGGCTAACATCTTAGGCACCACTGTGGAGGTAATTGCAACCTCAAGGAAAGAAAGATTGGCTACAAAGAAATACATGGGTGAGTGCAGACGGTAGTCAACACACACCAAAAGGATAATCATGATGTTGCCAATCAGAGATATCATGTACATAAGCAGGAATGCAGAAAAAAGAAGAGTTTCTACTTCTTTCCGGTTCTGAAATCCTAGAAGAATGAACTCAGTGACAATGGTCTTATTTCTTTGATCCATAATTTCTGACTTCCACCTGTCATAATAAAAAAAGAAGTTTATGATTGGCCTTTGTATCTAAATCTTGGAACTAATCCACATATAGATTTTAACTATATTTTCTTTTTATGGAAGAAAAACAATAAAAACAAATCACTATTTTTCCAGTGTATAAACATCTCCTGAGATAAACTGTGCCAGATGTAAGAGTTCAAGCATGAAATTCACTCATAATAGTTGAATTAGTTCCACAATAAGATTGTGATAAATGTCCTATTAAAAGACCTGTGAGTTTCCCCTCATTGTAGAGAATTCAGTGAATTTAGTTCTTCATAAGTCTTGTGAACAGATGCATAGAGTGTCCTTTGGTATAAACATATCACAGTGTCCTTAATCTACTCAGATGTAAAGCAAATCAGAGTGCTGGAAAAGTTCAATGAAGTCTAGTTTTATATTATTATATATGTACAAAATGTCTTTTAAAGCTGGCTTATCATTGAGAAGAAAAATGCTAAAATAAACAACCAAACATGATTACATAATACATTCATTACTTTTGACTTACAAGTTCCAGCAACTGTATTATTAGATCGGACACTATAAAGTCAACTTTATGTAATTTCCATGTAGAATCACATTTTTAGCAAATGAAATATTAACAGGTATTTCAAGAGTAAGGGAAAGGTTTAAATAAATGACTTGTCAATATTGATTATATTTTTCTTAGAATTCAGAGAGAGCAAATACTCAGCCAGGAGGGAGTAGAAAAATGAAACTTTTGAATTTTGAATATTCCTAAGAGAAGTAGTGAAAGCATAATTTTATATTCTTCATACTAGAAAACAAGGGCCAAAAGCACAGAGAAAACAGGACACTTTTTGGAGAGAAGGTGATTTTGCTGGATGGTTATGCTGATATTTTGGATAAGCAAAAATGAAGGTTTGGATCCAGGCTAATTTCAAATTCCAAATCATAGAACACATAACAATTTATATTGATAGGTTATGAAAGGGCTATTTTTATATAAGTGGGGATTTTTGTTGCTACTTTTCAATAGATGTGATGGATGAGCATGACAGAAGTGAACTAAAATTTACATAAGAAGATTAGAAATAAGACAATACTTTATGTCTTTTAACCATTTCTTTCTGATCCTAAATGTTTATCAGCTTATTCTTTTACTCACTTTTATTATTATCTATTTACTGCATAATGAGGAAACAGATAAATATATGATTCATGCATGTTACACTTTTTTGAGTAAGAGGAATAAGTTGGACTAAAATTAAAGTTAAAGCACTATGATTCTTAACAATAACCACTCTTAATACAATAACACAAATTCAGTATTTAAATAAATATGAACTTAATTTGTCAATATGTACAGTGGCTTGGTATGAAACACAGCAACCAGTTTACTTTCCTATAATCTTGCAAAGAAAAAGAAATATTGATGTATTTGATGAATAAGGAAAAAGTAATTGTGGAGTATATTACTTGAAAGAGGCTTTCTTGTGGTCTCATAAATGGTTGGTTTGAATATAAACAATTGATGGGCATCTCAAAGGCTATAGTGATGCAGGACAGAAGCTAAAGATTCAGGTGTTGTTGTTCAGTCACTAAGTCATGATTGACTCTTTGCAACCCCATGGACAGCAGCATGCTAGGCTTTCCTGTCCTTCACCATATCCTGGAGTTTGCTCAAACTCAATTGGAAACAATAAAGATTTATTCAATCAATTCCAAAATTTTGCTTTAAGCTTGTCTAAACAAAAAGAAGAGATAGAACAGGAGAAAATGATAGTTTTGGGGAAAACAAACAAAGAATCCAAAAGCAATGTGAGCAAAGAGTATCAATTAAAAAAGAATATGGTAAATTCTCCCCTACCTGCTGAAGCATACCTCAAAATTGTTACGAATGTTCAAGTGCATGGTTTCCACATATTCCTTCTCTGTAACTTCATGATTTGGGTTTTGTCTATGATTGGAATCATAGTTTACTTCCTCTTCTGACAGCCTCAGAAAGTTAAACAAAGTCTGGAGATTGCAACAATATTGATATGTGAATTTTTAAATACTTTTTGGGGAATGAATGATTCACAACTATGAAGTGCCAATGTATAGCTGTAGATTATTAGAGGGAAGGGAAGTCTGAGTTCATTGTTTCTGCTTCCCTAAGGACGAAGTTTCTACTAGTACAATAGCCTCTAGAGAATAATTTATTTTAAAAAATCCAATTAAAAGAAAAGTAAAAATGCCCCCAAATTAGAAAAGTGAGAACTTATAAACACAATTTCTATAAGAAACACATTAAACCCAACAAAACCATTACAGATGCTTTGCTCAAGACTCAGTCTTTTAACTACTGTATAATGTCATGTACAGGCATCAGGTCATGAGAAGGATCTTGATATTTATCATTATCAGTAGCAACAGCAGCATAATCACCAACTACATTTATTGAATGCTATGTCCTGGAAACTCTTCCAAAAATTGTACTTATATCTTTTTTAAATTTATAAAAACTATATGACATAGAGTGTATTGTTACATTGACTTATGCTCTTTCAGATAATAAATAAAAATGATATCAAAAGTCAGTTAAATTTCACAAAATTAATAAATAAAATTATATAAAAATATAAATTTTGTCTAATATTAAAATTATTTAAAAAGAATGGGCACATGGGCTTCAGTAGTTGTGGTGTGTGGGTTCAGTTGCCTCATGGCATGTGAAATTTTCCTGGACCAAGTGGACCAGGTTCCCTGCTTTGGTAGGTGTATTCTTTACCCCTGGAACACCAGTTGAATGAAGTCCCTATAAACTGGCTTTAAGCAACTGAAGATCTTCACTACTCATCGCACCTAATAGTTAAATTTCACAAAATTAATAAATAAAATTATATAAAAATATAAATTTTGTCTAATATTAAAATTATTTAAAAAGAATGGGCACATGGGCTTCAGTAGTTGTGGTGTGTGGGTTCAGTTGCCTCATGGCATGTGAAATTTTCCTGGACCAAGTGGACCCCAGGTTCCCTGCTTTGGTAGGTGTATTCTTTACCCCTGGAACACCAGTTGAATGAAGTCCCTATAAACTGGCTTTAAGCAACTGAAGATCTTCACTACTCATCGCACCTAAAGTTTCTAGAACCTCAGACACCTTTTCTGATCTCTTATTCTACTTAGTGTTTGCTTCTAGAACTACAGGTAGCTATAAATTGCAGTGGTATTTGCCTCTATTTTCAGTGGCTTCCAAACTCTGCCACAGGGCCTGTAAGCACACTGAGGCTGCACATAAACCAGTTTCTTGGGCTGCCTCCAGACAAGGAAAACATTGAACATACAGTCCCCTATTTATTTCAGTCCCAAAGAAGGAATCTTGATATACAAGGTTCCTCCCAGTTTCACTATTCTCCTTGGGTAGAGGAATATCATAAATAAGCATGAAAATGCTATGAATTTTCCTACCACTTTTGCTTGAATCCTTTCATGATTTTACATCATCATCTGTGTTGTAGCTTCTCAACTGGCTTCTAGAGTTCTCACATTTCCCCTAGTCCCTTTATTATTTTTAATTTTCTGTCTTTGTGGGGGAAAGATATTTTTGGCCTTCCATTTTGCTAACATCTCTATATATATCAAGTTTAAATTAACCTTAATTTTTCTTTCTTTTTTCTTTCTTGTCTTTCATGGTATAATTTTGAGTATCAACTGAGATAAGACAAATTACTGAATTGTCAAATTACATTTAGCTGGCCCAGAGATCTCATTTAGTACCTTTTTTTTAAAAAAAAATTAATTTTTATTTTTTAGTTTGTTTTCCTTTACAATACTGTATTCGTTTTGCTATACATTGACATGAATCAGCCACGAGTGTACATGAACTCCCAATCTCGACCCCCACCTCCCCCCTCGCCCCCCACACCATCTCTCTGGATTATCCCCGTGCATCAGTCCCAAGCATCCTGCATCCTGCATCGAACCTAGACTGGTGATTCGTTTCACTTAGGATATCATACATGTTACACTGCCACTTTCCCAAATCATCCCACCCTCTTCCTCTCCCACAGAGTCCAAAAGGCTGTTCTATACATCTGTGTCTCTTTTGCTGTCTCGCGTACAGGTTTATCACTACCATCTTTCTAAATTCCATATATATGTGTAAGTATACTATATTGGTGTTTTTCTTTCTGGGTTACTTCACTCTGTATAATCGGCTCCAGCTTCATCCACCTCATTAGAACTGATTCAAATGTATTCTTTTTAATGGCTGAGTAATACTCCATTGTGTATATGTACCAAGGCTTTCTTATCCATTCATCTGCTGATGGACCTTTTTTAAATGTATAATTTCAAACACAAAAATATCTGAGTTTTTTTGACTTCTAAGTCTCCTAATGAACTCTAAGCTCTTGAATGAAGTTTTTCAGAGAAGTACTATATATATCAAGGCATTCTTCTGACTCAATTTAATATATGATACTTCTGTATAATACATGTAATCACAGTACATGTATTGAATACAAAGATTTGGTTAAAGAAACATGCCCTATAAAAAACATATCATTTTTAATTTGCATGACATTTACCAGGAAGTCCTAGTCAATAAATACATAAAGTGTTATATGCTATAAGGAATCCTAGACAGACCGATACATCCTGCCAAATGTATTCTATAAATAAAGACTTCCCTGTTAACAATTTTTTTTTCCCAAAAGGTGTACTATACACTTAATAGCTGCAACATTAAGGGAGGTTCTATTCATACCTATTATGGTTTTATTGTGAATAGATTTTTACTTTTATTATTTTCATATATTTATTTAGTTGATCATATGATTTCTTTCATTTATTCATGTAAATAATAAACTGATTGATTTTTTTAAGACTTAAATAAACTTTCATCCCTTGAATATGTATCAATAATTTACAATATATTAGCCTTTTAATAGAGAACATGATCATGTTTGCTTATGTTTTGAACTCTTTTGTTTATGTTTATGAAGAATATTGTTCTTTGGATGTTGATTTTGTCATGTTCTTCTCAGTTATCAGTTTAGTTCAGTCACTCAGTCCTGTCTGACTCTTTGTGACCCCATGCACTGCAACAAGCCAGGCTTCCCTATCCATTACCACACCTGGAGCTTGCTCAAACTCATGTCCATCAAGTTGGTGATGCCATTCAACCATCTCATCCTCTGTCATCCCCTTCTCCTGCCTTCTCAGTTAAAATTATACTTTATTATTATAGCAATACTATGATTTCATAATTTTATAATAATTGCAATACTATTATAGGTCTTTTTGAGCTCATAAATGAGTGGGTAGAATTATTTTACCTCTATTTCCTGAAATAATTTGTGTAAGGGAAATAAACCTTAATAATATTCACAAAATTTCACTTATGAAGTCATGTGGATTATAAATTCTTCTGCAGATGTTTTGCAGGTCAAAGTAATGTTTTCTATTGTATCATTACTATGACCTTTTTGGCAAAAAATATGTTAATTTTTCAATTGATGCTAGTAGTAAAGAACCTATCTGTCAATGCAGGAGACATAAGAGACGTGGGTTTGAGTCCTCGGTCAGGAAGATCCCTTGGAGGAGAGCATGGCAACCCACTCCAGGATGCTTGCAAAAAGTCAGACACAACTAAGAGACTTAGCACATGGCACATGTTAATTTCATCAAAGTTATCATTAAAATGACATAAAGTTTATGCTGTATCATGCTACCTTTTCAATATTTGTGGCATTTGTAGTGATGTTGCATCTAGCTTTAGAAACCCTCATGTATGCACTCACTTTAACATTTCATTAATGTTTTCTAATTTTCAACATTAAAATACAATTTTTACATGTTGTTTTTCCATATATATTTTTATTTTTCTACCAAAAGAAGTGACTGAAAATAGCACATTTTATAGTCATCTGAGTTAAATTCACCCATTCCAGTCCATTTTAGTTCGCTGATTCCTAGAATGTCGACGTTCACCCTTGCCCTATTCAGAGCTTCCCATCAGCTTTTCACTGCCCCAAAAGTCAGCAATCACCAGACTTGTGAACAATTTCTAACATGAGTAACATAAGCCAAAACAAATAGATATAGAGGGTAAAATGACAAAAGCACCTTGGAAGAAATAAGCTATAGAAAAGGAAGAAAAATAAAGCAACCATTAATGTCTTCAGGGAGAGAGTCTTACTGGCTCATGAGATGGTGCTCTCCTCTAAAGTGGAGAAGGGCAAATAGAGGGACATCACAGAAGCTGATAAAGTTCAGCTTCTGAAGATAGAGGTCAAAACCATCATGCATTATAGATTGTCCTCACAGCCACGCTAACTGGCCAACAGAATAGTAATAATTGCTTGAGACAGAAGATAAATGAAGGGCACTTTTTAAGTTATATTCAAGCTGAGAGATACACACACTCATACATACACAAACATAGTCCTCTAGAGTCTATGAACATAAGTGCAAAGAAAATAAAAAGTGAAGTGAGAGCACAAAACAGTGACTAGTGTGCTATATATATTCTTTTTAAATGCTTATGGTTAAGAAGGGTGACAACTTTGAGGTTAGAAAGATCTGTAATTAAATCCTTACTATGTCACTTTACATCTGGGTGAGACTGGGCAAACTAAATTTTCCAAGATATAGTTTCTTCATTCATGAAATAGAATAATAAAATACATTCTATGGGATCACTGTAAATATTCAAGATAATACATACCAAAAGTTCATGGCAAACTGGTTGGTATAAAGTAGAAATTAAATCAAAATCAATTATTATTATAGTAAAATATATAAAATTCTCATTACACACTGATGGTTCACCCCCTCTCAAATATATTTTTTATTTTCCTCACTTTGTTAATGAAATAACCTAGTTATCTATTTGTTTCTACTAACCAATCAATCTATATCTATATATATATATGAAAGCCCTCAGTCATAAAGAATATATACACACACATGTATATTTATGGAATAGCTCCAGACATACATATGTGTGTGTGTGTATATACACACACATGTACATATTTATGGGCTTTCCTGGTGGCTCAGTGATGAATCCACCTGCAATGCAGGAGACCTCGGTTCAATCCCTGGGTCAGGAAGATCCCCTGGAGAAGGGAATGCCAACTCACTCCAGTATTCTAGCCTGGTGAGTTCCTCTCCATTTGTATGTGTGTGTGTTTGTAACAATAGATTGATCGATCAATAGGTAGATATACTACTCTGCATCAATCCCATCTTATTGTGGAAGTCAATCTTCTGTTTGCCAGAAAGAAAATAAACAGAGAAACAGCTCCCCATAGACAGTTCTGGCTTCATAATTCTAGATTCTAATTCTAAATGTGATTATCTTACAATCAGCTTAAAGGCTTGCTTTGGTTTTGGTTTTCTAGCTAATATTTGCTAAATGGCCCTCAACTTTGTACTCCTATTTTAGGATGTTTAAGATGTTCAATGGATGATTTGACAACCTAATAACTGATTGCGTGGAAAAGAAGGATATCAAAATGAAGAGGAAGAGGAGCCAAAATATACAAATAAAAATATTCCAAGAGCAATGATTAACCTGTTGTTCCAGATAAAAAATATGTCTTGAAAACATCCACTTCTGCTTTAAATTGTCAGGGAAAATGTGCTTATATTTTTATATCTCTCTAATGGACCCAGAATACACTTGGAAATCTGAATGGTTTTGATTTCTGGTAGGAGTTATATCTTTTACCCTTTATTTAGCAGCCAGATACATGAAGCTGGTGGCAAAAACATAAGCTACAAAGCTAAATGAAAAAGTATTTGGGTGATAATTTAATTCACATTTAATTGTGCCTGAAACAGTTAGGCCTGGTGAGTACAGGTTATCAAATAGTAAAATTTGGATCCATTCTGTCCTATCCCAGGAGCTCCAGACAAACTCACACGTGAACTGGATCAGGAGATTAGCAAAGCCCCCCTTAAGTATTAGATGTCAAGACTTTTTCTTTATTTTTGTTATTACTTTTTGAGTAGAAATCTTTTGAGGTACTGAATTCCTTCCGATCTTTATAAATGAGAACCCAAATGGCACCCAAATAGCATTAACTTCTCTGTCAAGGCTACTACAAGAAATGATAATATAAACCGCAACAGTAAACATTTCTTGAGCATGAACACTACGTGAGGAATAGGGTGAAAGCGTCACATTGACTAAATATATCTAAGGCTCACAGCCCTGTGAACAGAGTATTAAGCTTTTTACAATAAAGATAGGAAAAGTAAGACCCAGAGAAAAGAAGTGACTTGCCCAGGTGTCACCTCAGAGACACCCCACGTCCAAGGTCAGGGGCAGCCTGGAGAAGCCACCTCGCGCCCCAGCCAGGGGCAGTGACCTTGATGAGCCACCCCGAGCCCAAGGGCAGGGGCGGAAGCTGGGAGGAGCAACCCACCCCCGAGGCCAGGGCCGGCGGCCGGGAGGAGCAACCCAAGGAGTGGTGGCTGCGCAGGGATAGCTAGAGGAGCTATCCCACATTGAAGGTCAGGAACGGAGGCAGTAAGGACATACCCCTCGTCCAAGGTAAGGAGCAGCGGCTGTGTTTGCTGGAGCAGCCGTGAAGAGATATCCAACGCCCAAGGTAAGAGAAACCCAAGTAAGATGGTAGGTGTGCAAGAGGGCATCAGAGGGCAGACACACTGAAACCATACGCACAGAAAACTAGTCAATCTAATCACACTAGGACCACTCAGTTACTCAGTTCAGTCGCGCAGTCGTGTCCGACTCTTTGCGACCCCATGAATCGCAGTACGCCAGTCCACCACCAAATCCCGGAATTCACTCACACTCATGTACATTGAGTCCATGATGCCATCCAGCCATCTCATCCTCGGTCATCCCTTTCTCCTCCTGCCCCCTATTCCTCCCAGCATCAGGGTCTTTTCCAATGAGTCAACTCTTCGCATCAGGTGGCCAAAGTGCTGGAGCTTCAGTTTGAGCATCATTCCTTCCAAAGAAATCCCAGGGTTGATTTCCCTCAGAATGGACTGGTTGGATCTCCTTGCAGTCCAAGGGACTCTCAAGAGTCTTCTCCAACACCACAGCTCAAAAGCATCAATTCTTCTGCACTCAGCCTTCTTCACAGTCCAACTCTCACATCCATACATGACCACAGGAAAAACCATACCCTTGACTAGACGGACCTTAGTCGGCAAAGTAATGTCTCTGCTTTTGAATATACTATCTAGGTTGGTCATAACTTTTCTTCCAAGGAGTAAGCACCTTTTAATTTCATGGCGGCAGTCACCATCTGCAGCGATTTTGGAGCCCAAAAAAACAAAGTCTGACACTGTTTCTACTGTTTCCCNATCAATTAAAAAATGTTTTATTCTTTTTGATGCTATTGTAAGTGGAATTATTTTCTTAATTTCTTTTTTGGATATTTAACTATTAATATATAGAAATGAAACTGATTTTTGTATGTTGATTTTGTATCCTGTGACTATACTGAATTTGCTTATTAGTTCTAACAATATTTTGATGGTGGTTTTAAGGTTATTGCTCAGACAATGAAGAATCTGCCTGCAATGTGGGAGACTCAGGTTTGATCCCCAGGTGGAGAAGATCCCCTGGAAAAGGGAATAGCTACACACTCCAGTATTTTTGGGGCTTCCCTGGTGGCTCAGAGAGTAAAGAATCTGCCTGCCTTGTGGGAGAAACCAGTTCAATTCCTGGGTCAGGAAGATATCCTGGAGAAGGGAATGGCTACCCACGTAAATATTCTTGCCTGGAAAATCCATGAACAGAGGAACCTGGTGAGCTACAGTCCATGGGATTGCAAAGAGTCAGACAGTACCGAGCAACTGACACTTTCACTTTCACATATAAGATGACGTCATCTGCAAACAGACAATTTAACTTCTTCAAATAACTTTATTTCTTCATCATGCTAATTCTGTGTGCAAAAACTCCAGTACTGTATTTGAATTGAAGTGGTGAGAGTGGGCACCCTTGTCTTGTTGCTGATGTTAGAGAAAGAACTTTCAGATCTTCATCATTGATTGTGATGTTAGTTATGGGCTTATCATACATGGCCTTTGTTAAATGTGGCACACTTCTTCAATACTTAATTTGTTGAGAGATTTTTTGTTTGTTTTTTTAATCACAAGAGAATGTTGTATTTTGTCAAATGCTTGTTTGCATCTACTGAGGGCTTTCCAGGTGGCACTAGTGGTAAAGAACTTGTCTGTCAATGCAAAAGATTTAAGAGACTCTGGTTCAATCCCTGGGTAGGGAAGATCCCCTGGAGGAGACATGGCAACCCACTCCAGTATTTTTGCCTAGAGAATCCCATGGATAGAGGAGCCGTGGGCTACAGTCCATAGTGTTGCAAAGCTTCAGACATCACAGAAGTGACTTAGTATGCACAAATGCATCTGCTGAGGTTATCGTATGGTTTTTATTCTTTTTTAATATGGTATACCACTTTTATTGATTTGTGTAACTTGATAAATCCCACTCATCATGGTCTATGATACTTTCAGTGTGCTGTTGAATTGAACTTGCTAGTCTTTTTGAAAATTTTTGCATCTATAGTCATCAGAGATATTAGCTTATACTTTTCTTGTAGTGTCTTTATCCAGCTTTGTTAGAGGATAATTCTGATCTCATAAAATGAACTTGAAAGTGTTTCCTTCTGGTTTTTGGAATAATTTGAAAGGATTTTCATTAATTCTCCTTTAAATATTTGGTCAAATTCACCTAGGAAGCCATTTGTTGTTGGACTTCTTATCTTGGAGAGATTTTGACTGCTTCTTCAATCTCCCTGTTATTAGTCTATTCAGACTATTTATTCATGATTCAGTTTTGGGGGTGTAGGTTTCTAAGAATTTATCCATTTCTTCTTGGTTATCAAATGTGTTGTTATATAATGATTTTTGGCATTTCTCTATATCATTTGTAAGTTTCCTCTTAAATTTTAGTCTATTCAGACTATTTATTCATGATTCAGTTTTGGGGGTGTAGGTTTCTAAGAATTTATCCATTTCTTCTTGGTTATCAAATGTGTTGTTATATAATGATTTTTGGCATTTCTCTATATCATTTGTAAGTTTCCTCTTAAATTTTAATTTTATTTCAGTGCCCTCACATTTTGTCTTAGTCTAGCTGAAAAATTGTCTATTTTGTTTATCTTAAAAAAAAAATCCTTAGTTTCATTGATCTTTTCTAGTGTTTTTCTGGTCTCTATATCATTTTTTTCTGCCCCAATCTTTGTTGTAATATTTTTTCTGTTAACTTTGGGCTCAGTTTTTTTCATTTTTTCTTTCTTTCTTTTTTTTTTTTTTGAGGTTTTACTCTGGGTTGTTTGTTTGCTGTCTTTACTTTTTCCTAATTTAGGCATTTTCACCAAAAACTTCTCTCTTAGAGCTGCTTTAATTACATCCTATAAGATTTGGTATGCAATGTTTCCATTTGTTTGTCTGAAGATGCTTTTGGGTTTTTTTTTTTTTTGATTTCTTTTTTGATTTATTAGTTGTTCAGGAATGTCTTGCTTGTTTTCTAAATATTGTAAAATTTCCACATATATTAATTTTTAAAATTTTGGGACTTCCCTGGTGGCTCAGATGGTAAAGCGTCTGCCTAGAATGCAGGAAACTCAGGTTCAATCCCTGGGTCAGATCTCCTAGAGAAGGCAATGGGAACCCACGCCAGTATTCTTGCCTGGAAAATCCCATGGACGGAAGAGCCTGGTAGGTACAGTCCATGGAGTCGCAAAGAGTCGGACACGACTGAGCGACTTCACTTCACTAGATTTTTGCTGGTGTCTTTTGGTGGTATCACATTCACTTTTTTCTTCATGACACTTGTAGCCTTGGGTTGCTTTGCACACCTGAAGAGGTGAATACATCTTCCCATGTTTACCAACTAGTGTTAGCAAGTAGATTTCTTCTGTCAAGTTCCAGGATGATGGCACTATTTCCAATCATGGTAGAGCTGGGTTGCAGCCAGTCATGTAGCTGCTGCTGGGTCTGTAGTAGGATCTGTATTTGCAGGCCTGTTACCAGAGGTTTGGGCTCACATGCATTGTGTCTGGTCCTTGAGTGAATAGGACTCCCTCTAAAACCTTGGTCAGTAGTGCTGACACTAGAACAATGGTATGCTTTAAGGTTCACAGATGGTGGGCTTGTTACCAGACACAAGGATGTGTGCAGCTCTCTCTGGGTCTCTGGATGTGCTGTTAATAAGTTGCTAGGCAGAAGTAGCCCCTGACAACAGCTGAGGACTAGAACGAAGTCACAGGGCTGCTTCAGAATCCATTGCTGAGACCAAATTCTGAAAGCCTGTCCCCTATGACGTGGAGGGGTGTGCCTCCTGCCAGGTTCCTGGTTGGGCAGGAATGTCCCCAGACCATGGCTGAGCAGGATGCTGTTGGGCCACATGGTTGCTTCAGGATTCACAATCAGACTAATGTTAGTGAAGCTGCCTCTGGGGGCACATTAGGACATGTCTCCCTCTGGGTGCTGGGATATCAAAATCACTCCTGAAAAAGTGTGTTTGAGAGGGGCTGGGGCTGGGTGACAGGCTTCAAGATTTGCGTCAGACTGGGGTCTGTGGATTTGTCTCCAGGACCATGGCTGGGCTAGTTGGGTGTTTTTCACTTCAGGTCTTAAGGCCTCTACCCCTTGGTTCTTAAACATTTTTCCAGCCCTAGAGGATTTTGTCTGGATTTACCAGACACCTTTGCATCCTCAATATCTTTGGAAAAAAATAAATATTATGATTTATTTTGTAAGCACATGGAGATCAGTAGAGAGTAAAGACTCAACTTCTGGTTCTATAAAGTTATTTTGAAAAACAGGTTGAAGTCATGATAATGGTGTTTAAAATGTCCAAAAATATGTATTTTTATAGGAATAGCCAATGCTAAGATAGAATCTATCAAGTAATGTATGTCTGTGTCTGATACAGATACTTTCTTCCCGATATGTGAAAATAAAAATGACTTTAGATGTCACATTCTTTCCTTGACCAAGCTGAAAAAATTTCCAGAGATGAATGGCTTATAGTGACCTGAAAAATCTTAGCAAGAACTGGCAGCTATTTCAAAGTTTGTCAGAAGTCTTTTTTTTTTTAATTGAAGCAGTGAATTCAGCATATTTCTTTGCTTTTTTATTTTATTTTTTTCAGTTTTTAATTGAAGAATAATTGCTTTACAGAATTTTGTGGTTTTCTGTCATACATCAACAAGAATCAGCCATGGGTAAACCCATGTCCCCTCCCTCCAGTACCTCCCTCCTGTCTCCCTCCCCATCCCACCCTTCAGCCTGTCACAGAGCCCCTGTTTGAGTTCCTGAGTCATACAGGAAATTCCCGTTGGCTACCTATTTTACATGCTGCTGCTGCTGCTGCTAAGTCGCTTCAGTTGTGTCTGACTCTGAACCACTCCTAGCCAGCAGCCCACCAGGCTCCTCTGTCCCTGGGATTCTCCAGGCAAGAATACTGGAGTGGGTTGCCATTTCCTTCTCTAATGCATGCATGTGCTCAGTCACTTCAGTCGTGTCCAACTCTGTGTAACCCCATGGACAGCAGCCCACCAGGCTCCTCTGTCCACAGGATTCTCCAGCCAAGAATACTGGAGCGGGGTGCCATTTCCTTCTCCATCTATTTTACATATGGTATTGTAAATTTCTATGCTGAAAGCTTGCTCATAAAAGCCTGTGTAACTCTGGTCTGAGATGTGTACACACACTTTCCACCAGTGAGGGTAGAGAGTGTCCTTTTTGGCCACTGTCAGTAAGAAAACAACTAACAAAAATATAAAAGGATTGGTGACATCAGGAAAATTTGTGTATAACCTATATTTTACTTCTACCACCTATTTAATAAACTAACAGACTCTGAAAAATCAATATTCAATTATTAATATTAAGGAAACACGTATGGAGTACTTATTTGTGTTAAGAAAGATTTTTCTACTTATTTTTAAAAAACTAAGATAGAGATTTAAGCATTTGTTTAGGACCACTAATTGGGTAACTGCATGTCCCTGTTGTCCAGCATAGTGGTCCTGGCATAAATAGAAATAATGCCACAGTTTTGATAATAAATATCATCTTTATCATTGTTACCCTTGACTCGCCTAATTAAGGAGAGTCACAAGGTAAAAATTTTAAATACAAATACAGTGGTATGCTGACAGCAAAAATTCATCCTAAATGAAAAGAAAGGGATAAAGGATATTTGAAATGACATCATGAATCAACATAAAATTTGGATTAAATTTCAATAAAATTAATTTATCCTTTACTTAAAAATAATGCATGCAAATATTACATTAAAAGCATACATAGAAAATAGAATGTAATTTAAAATTACATGCTGTCTTAGAGTTCATTTTTTCATTTTTTTTTTATTTTGCAATTCAATCAGTGAGGTTAGATTCAGTATTTAGTATCCAGACCTTGTGAGATATTATAGCATGATAATTATAGGTAGATATTAAAAACCAAGCAGCTGCACAAAAGTTTATTAATTTCAAATTCTATTTTATCATGGGGTTTCATTCAAATACTTGCTATCATATCAGATTCAAGAATGTTTTATATAGGAACCTCCATGGGGGTTTTATGGAAAAAGATCATTTAGTGAAAAGGTATATTCTTTATAAATAGACCAGTTATTCTCATCCTGACTGCACACCTGAATCATTTTCAAAGTTTGTTGTTGTTGTTGTTGTTGTTGTTTTTGATTGAGCTGCTTTTGTCCAATTGTCAGAAGACCTAATTCGCTAGAACAAATTCAAGATTCTGGGTTTTTGAAAAGGGTCTGTAGGCAATTCTGAAAAATGGCTTTGTTTTTAGAACATTGCTCTATGGCTTTGGCTTGGACTTTCAAATATCTTGTGTGTCTCTTGCTCTGGTGAACCAGACTGGACTTCTTGTATAGCTGTCACCTAAAGCTGGGGTCAGACTCAGGCTGCATAGACGGATGCTTTCTTGTCTAAACCCATGGTCTAGTCTTCAGAGCATCTTATATAATACAGTAACTACAGGTGAAGGATTATAATAATACAACAACGAAAGTCTGCTCTTTAGTGATAAAAAAAAAGTTTCAGTATCTTTCCTCTTTTTTTTTCTTAAAAAGCTACTCTGGCTTGTCTTCTTAGTATGGAGGCCATCATCTTCATATCGTTCTAATAGTACATGAGAAAAGAGGAAATCCAAGGGAAAATCTCTCAAGAAAGAATAGCTCATATGAAGGATACATAGTCTGATACAAGAGAAAACCAAGAGAAGATCCTGGGTACTTAAGAATAATTCTCTTAGTAGTATCTGTTAATTTTCCAGCTTCTCATATTTTAATGTTCTCTTATTAGAATTACATAGAAAATAGTTACTAATAAGAAAATCTTTGGAGAAGGAAATGGCAATCCACTCCAGTATTCTTGCCTAGAGAATCCCATGGACAGAGAAGCCTGGTACATTACAGTCTGAAGATCCTGGGTACTTAAGAATAATTCTCTTAGTAGTATCTGTTAATTTTCCAGCCTCTAATATTTTAATGTTCTCTTATTAGAATTACATAGAAAATAGTTACTAATAAGAAAATCTTCCTGAATTTAGTGTGACATTGTTCAGTTCAGTTCAGTCGCTCAGTCGTGTCCAACTTTTTGCGACCCCATGAATCACAGCACACCAGGCCTCCCTGTCCATCCCCAACTCCCGGAGTTCACTCTAACTCATGTCCATTGAGTGGGTGATACCATACGGCCATCTCATCCTCTGTCGTCCCCTTCTCCTCCTGCCCCCAATCCCTCCCAGCATCAGAATCTTTTCCAATGAGTCAACTCTTTGCATGAAGTGGCCAAAGTACTCGAGTTTCAGCTTCAGCATCAGTCCTTCAAATGAACACCCAGGACTGATCTCCTTTAGGATGGACTGGTTGGATGTCCTTGCAGTCCAAGGGACTCTCAAGAGTCTTCTCCAACACCACAGTTCAAAAGCATCAATTCTTCAACATTCAGCTTTTTTCACAATCCAAATCTCACATCCATACATGACCACTGGAAAAACAATATCCTTGACTAGATGGACCTTTGTGAGCAAAATAATATCTCTGCTTTTTAATATACTATCTAGGTTGGTCACAACTTTCATTCCAAGAAGTAAGTGTCTTTTAATTTCATGGCTGCAATCACCAACTTCAGTGATTTTGGAGCCCAAAAAATAAAGTCTGACACTGTTTCCACTATTTCCCCATCTATTTCCCATGAAATGATGAGACCAGATGGCATAACCTTTGTTTTCTGAAGGTTGAGCTTTAAGCCAACTTTTTCACTCTCCTCTTTCACTTTCATCAAGAGCCTTTTTAGTTCCTCTTCACATTCTGCCATAAGGGTGGTGTCATCTGCATATCTGTGACATTGTACAGGAGACAGGGATCAAGACCATGCCCATGGGAAAGAAATGCAAAAAAGCAAAATGGCTGTCTGAGGAGGTCTTACAAATAGCTGTGAAAAGAAGAGAAGTGAAAAGCATACCTCCTGTGCATNATAAGGGTGGTGTCATCTGCATATCTGTGACATTGTACAGGAGACAGGGATCAAGACCATGCCCATGGGAAAGAAATGCAAAAAAGCAAAATGGCTGTCTGAGGAGGTCTTACAAATAGCTGTGAAAAGAAGAGAAGTGAAAAGCATACCTCCTGTGCATACCCATAGGCAGCATATCTGAGGTTATTGATATTTCTCCCAGCAATCTTGATTCCAGCTTGTGCTTCTTCCAGCCCAGCGTTTCTCATAATGTACTCGGCATAGAAGTTAAATAAGCAGAGAGACAATATACAACCTTGACGTACTCCTTTTCCTATTTGGAATCAGTCTGTTGTTCCATGTCCAGTTCTAACTGGTGCTTCCTGACCTGCATATAGGTTTCTCAAGAGGCAAGTCAGGTGATCTGGTATTCCCATCTCTCAGAATTTTCCACAGTTTGCTGTGATCCACACAGTCAAAGGCTTTGGCATAGTCAATAAAGCAGAAATCAATGTTTTTCTGGAACTCTCTTGCTTTTTAGATGACCCAGCAGTTGTTGGCAATTTGATCTCTGGTTCCTCTGCCTTTTCTAAAACCAGCTTGAACATCTGGAAGTGCACAGTTCACGTACTGCTGAAGCCTAGCTTGAAGAATTTTGAGCATTACGTTACTAGCATGTGAGATAGTGCAATTGTGTGGTAGTTTGAGCATTCTTTGGCATTGCCTTTCTTTGGGATTGGAATGAAAACTGACCTTTTCCAGTCCTGTGGCCACTGCTGAGTTTTCCAAATTTGTTGGCATATTGAGTGCAGCACTTTCACAGCATCATCTTTCAGGGATTTGAAGTAGCTCAACTGGAATTCCATCACCTCCACTAGCTTTGTTCATAGTGATGCTTTCTAAGGCCCACCTGACTTCACATTCCAGGATGTCTGGCTCTAGGTGAGTGATCACACCATTGTGATTATCTGGGTCATGAAGCTCTTTTTTGTACAGTTCTTCTGTGTATTTTTGACACCTCTTCTTAATATCTTTTGCTTCTCTTTGGTTCATACCATTTCTGTCCTTTATCGAGCTTATGTTACCATGAAATGTTCCCTTGGTATCTCTAATTTTCTTGAAGAGATCTCTAGTCTTTCCCATTCTGTTGTTTTCCTCTATTTCTTTGCATTGATTGCTGAGGAAGGCTTTTTTATCCCTCCTTGCTGTTCTTTGGAACTCTGCATTCAGATGCTTATATCTTTCCTTTTCTCCTTTGCTTTTCACTTCTCTTCTTTTCTCAGCTATTTGTAAGGCCTCCTCAGACAGCCATTTTGCTTTTTTTGCATTTCTTTCTCATGGGGATGGTCTTGATCCCTGTCTCCTATACAATGTCACAAACCTCCATCCATAGTTCATCAGGCACTCTGTCTAGCAGATCTAGTCCCTTAAATCTATTTCTCACTTCCACTCTATAATCATAAGGGATTTGATTTAGGTCATACCTGAATGGTCTAGTGGTTTTCCCTACTTTCTTCAATTTAAGTCTGGATCTGGCAATAAAGTGTTCATGATCTGAGCCACAGTCAGCTCCTGGTCTTGTTTGTGCTGACTGTATAGAGCTTCTCCATCTTTGGCTGCAAAGAATATAATCAATCTGACTTTTTTGTTGACCATCTGGTGATGTCCATGTGTAGAGTCTTCTCTTGTGTTGTTGGAAGAGGGTGTTTGCTATGACCAGTGCATTCTCTTGGCAGAACTCTATTAGCCTTTGCCCTGCTTCATTCCATACTCCAAGGCCAAATTTGCCTGTTACCCCAGGTGTTTCTTGACTTCCTACTTTTGCATTCCAGTCCCCTATAATGAAAAGGACATCTTTTTTGGATGTTAGTTCTAAAAGGTCTTGTAGGTCTTCATATAACTATTCAGCTTCAGCTTCTTCAGCATTACTGGTTGGGGCATAGGTTTGAATTACCATGATATTGAATGGTTTGCCTTGGAAATGAATAGAGATCATTCTGTCATTTTTGAGATTGCATCCAAGTACTGCATTTTGGACTCTTTTGTTGACCATGATTGCTACTCCATTTCTTCTAAGGGATTCCTGCCCACAGTAGTAGATATAATGATCATCTAAGTGACATTGTACTGGTCCCATTTTTGACATGGATTTGAAACTAAGTACCCAAACGATATTATGATTTAGATGAAAAAAAAAAGTGAAAAACTTCAAATAACCTGCTGCAGCTACAAAATAATTCACCCAAATTTTAGTGAAACTTTGTAATCCATGACTTGAACAATTTACTAATAAAGAAGAATATTTTCTTTTCTTTCAAAGTAATTAGTCTAGTGGCTTTTTTTTTTCTTACAGTTAAACTTATTGCTTTACCTGATATCATTCTAAGTAGAAAATTTTTAAAATATATGACAATTTAAGCAGAAAGATAAAAGCTTTGTTTACTCTGTGATACTTCTGAATGTCAAAGAGTAATTCTGACACCTAGGTTTAAAGAATATTGTAAACTTTAGAAAGAATATTTTGCTATTCATAAGTAGAGAGGCAGATTTAATTCTAAGAAGCAGTAAGTATATTGAGTTCTGCCAGATAGTACAAGCATTTGTAATAGTAAGAAGTCTATTGGTGGCACATTGTCAATATTAATTGACTGGGCAAAAGAAAAAAATTCAATGATATGAAAAATTCAGGAAACTGGCAGAGAATATTCAAGAATAGCGTTAGGAATGTTTGTTTTGCACTCTATTGAAAAGAAAATCAATAGCTATTTTTGACACCATTCAGAAATATATGTTTTCATCAAATGCAAAATGTATTGTCATAAATTTAAGATACATTGGATGAAATTATTCTGAGATTTTAGGTTAAATATAAAAAATATGACAAGATGCCTCAAATCAAGCTAACACATTAAGACTGACTCTTGGACTTAGTCTTTAAGATTTTTGTGTAACTGTGAACACATACATGCAATGTATATATAGGAATGTAAGGACTTTAGACTGTTTTCTTCTTCACTGATATAAGCCAAATGTAATTCTTTAGCGTTCTATAGTCAACATGTGAGCAGAAAGTTGGTTAACAGAGTGTACTATTTTATGTTTTCAATGGATTTAATGTCACACATTTCAATTAGGCTGATAAAAACTAAACATATTGGTCAAAGACATCTTTAATGTGATAACTTTGCAAAACTAGCTAAAAGAGAGAGTGGAGAGAGAATTTGAACTTTCCTTTGGAAGCCTTCCCAAGGCAGGCTGCGGAGGGCAGCAACAGTGATTTACTATTGACCCAGGACCTTCAGATGCCCCTGCAACAAGCTCCCCTAGTGTCAGAAGAATCCTCCAGGTAACAGGCAGAGAGGCACTGAGGTGGGAAGATTAAGCATGTAGATAATTGTCTACCTAGGCTTCAGGTGAACTTGGATTTGAGCAAAGGAAGATGGCAGAGCATTCTCAGAAATATGCAATTATAGGGAGAAAATGGAGCTTTTGTGAAGAGAAATAAAAGGAAACTGAGGCTTGTTTTGGGGTACATGTTGAGGCTTCTGCATTGGTTGGATGAATATATTTCACAGCTACTCAGAGATACTCTGTAAGAAATCTACACATTTAAAATTGAAAGTGAGTATTTAAAGGTATTCTCACTTAACTATAGAGAATGTAATCTGTTTTGTACTTCAAGTATTTCCAGAAATAATTGGAGTTAGAAGGTGCCCACCAATAATTCAAAATGCTTTTACATGGATTTAGGGACTAAATATTTAATCAGCAAAAAAATATTGAATGTCTGTGCCAACCATATTGTAGGCTTAATTAATGACCTCTGTTAACGGAGAGTATCAAGCATGTAAAGTTGTCAGCAAAAAATCAGCAGCAATTTAAGTTTTCTTGGAAAAGAGCTGTGGAAGGCCAGAGAAGAGAATAACTGAGACTTCAGTGAAAAGTTTAGGAAGGGGAGAAGTTTGTCCTTGGTGTTGAAAGCTATATAGACATTTCCTATGGAGGAACTATTAATAGAAAACACCTGTGGCTGATTCATGTTGGTGTATGGCAAAAACCACCACAATATAGTAAAGTAATTAACCTCCAATTAAAAGAAAAGAAAGCAGTGTTTGAAATTACTATGTAGTACATGAAAAGCAGTAATTTCAGGAATTAATCTGGAAAATATTCAGCATTGTAATATTATTTTTCTCTTTTCTTCATTTCTATAAGTTTCTAAGTAAGGTTTTCAGTTTTCTTCATTTTAAGGCTCCATATTTGGGGAAACCCCCAAATTTTTATATCTTGTCCTTTAATTATTTTTCTGAAAAGTTAACAGTTGGCACAGAAAATATCCAATAATTTCCAAGGGCATATTTATCATATACGTAGACATTTGTAATGGAATACTCAGTATTCTGGATATCTTTCAAATGATTATGTTAGGTTTTCTAGGCATAAAATTATATCACTTAAAGTAGTGGTTATTAGCTTTAATAACTTCTAATTTACTAAAAGCTTTTAAAAGTCAAAATGGATGTTGAATTTTATGATTTGGTTTTCTTTTGAAATCTTTAGAGATGATCATAAGTTTTTTTTCCTTCTTTAAATTATTAATGTCAAGAAAAGCATTAGTGGATTTCCTAAGGTTGAGCTGTCCTTCTGTTCCCAGAATAAACTCTACCTCAGCAAGTTCTACTGTTTTACTCTAATGTTGGAATTGATTTGCTAATAATTTACTTACAAAGAATACATCTATACTTATAGGTCAATATATGCTATTGTTTATTCTTTTGTACTCTATCTTGATCAGGTTTTAGTTTCAGAGTCATACCAGCTTAGCAAATTGAATTAGGAAATTTCTACTATTTTATAGTCTCCATAAGTTTATATAGCATGATAGTAATCTACTTTACTGTGGAAGTTTTAAAAGACTGTGCCCATCTATTTGCGCCAGTGTTTCTTGTCTCATATTTTGTACCATTATTTTTACATTATTTTACACTGTTCTACAATTTTAAAATAAATTTTTATTATTCCTTTTGCCACATGGGCTTTACTTTGCTTGCTTTTATTTTTTCCAGTAATTTTTCAAATTGTAATTTATGGAGCCTTTGTTATTATCTAGAACTATTGATTTGTGTGCTTTACCTACTTTTATCCTTAGAACATCAAGGGGAATAAGTATTAACATCCCCAGTTTGCTTTAGTAGAAACTGCATCTTAGTAAGTTTCAATTACTGGCTGCATGTCCTAATGTCCTAGTTCTTCATAGACTTTGTGCTTCTGAGGACACTGTGTCCTGTGCATTATTATGTTCTTAATTTCTTGCATGATTCCATGCAGATGAAAGATACCCAATAATTATTGGGCAGAACTGTGTCTGCCTGACCCAAAAATCTTTCCATGAGCCACTAGGTAAAAAAGTATGACTGCTTCCGTTTCTTATGATGATTGTGTCAAGGTAAAATAAACCAAGTTGTTATTTTTAAGTTCAAAAAATTGCAAAAAAAGCACAAGTTTTATATTTATGTTTGCTAGTTAACTTTATCTACATATAATTTACTTGCAATGCAAAGCATACATTTGTAGCATAGAACTGAATTAGTTGTGACCAATGTATGACTTCATGTAATCACTACCTAAGTCGACATATACAACATTTCTATCATTAAGGAAAATTCCCAGCAGACACTTTGCAACAGGCTCCCCTTCATCTTTGTCACTAAGCAACCATAGAATTATTTTTTCTCAGTATAAGTTAGCTTTAACTATTTCAGAATGTCATCTAAAGGAAATTATACAAAAATATGCTTTTCTTATATCTGCCTCCATTCACTTAGCATAATGCTTCTGAGATCCATCTATGTTGTTATTAGAGTTAATTGCTCTTTATTGATGGGTATTATCTCTCTTTATGAGTATGCCATAGTTTCTTTATCCGCTTCCCTATTGATGGGCACTTGGGTTGTTTCCAGTTTTTGTCTAGTATAAATAAAATGTCATAAACATTAATGCTCATGGGATTTTGTGGGCCTTTGCATTTTTCTTTAGTAAATACTGAGGAGTAGGGTTGCCTTGTTTCCTATTTCTCTAAAATAGGGAGAGCATTCAATAGTTTGCCATTAAGCATAATGTTAACTTTAGGTTTTTAATACATGCCTGTTATCAGTTTCCAGAAATTCCATTTTATTTCTAGTTTCCCATACGTTTTTTAAATCATGAATGGATGCTATTTTAAGTATTTTTTTTTTGCAACTTTTGAGTTGAAAAAATGAATTTTGTTTTACTTTGTAATATGATAATTTCATTAGAATATTAAGCCAACCTTGCTTTCCTGGATAACCTCAATTTATCTTGATGTATTACTCATATATCCCTCCGTTTTTCTCTAGTGCCATTTCCCATAGATTACAGCTGCTGCAGCAGGACAGAATTCTGAATCCGTGGAGCCTCCTCAGCTCCGCAGTTCATGGTCCTTTGCTTGGTCTCTGTCTTCTTGCACAGTCATTAAGAACTTGTTCAGTGGCTCAGCTGTGTCTGACTCTTTTCGACCCAATGGACTGCAGCATGCCAGGTTTCCCTGTCCTTCACCATCTCCTGGAGTTTACACAAACTCGTGTTCATTGAGTTGGTGATGCCATCCAACCATCTCATCCTCTGTTGTTCCCTTCTCCTCCTGCCTTCTATCTTTACCAGAATCACTGTCTTTTCCAATGAGTCAGCTCTTCACATCAGGTGACGCAAGTATTGGAGCTTAAACTTCAGCATCAGTTCTTCCAATGAATATTCAGGACTGATTTCGCTTTGGATTGCCTACTTTATCCCTTTGTAAAGGGCCCAGGGTGACTCACCTTGAGTTTCGTTTCTCTCAAGAATTTAGTCTTTTGCTGCCCATTGTTCCGTGACTGCTAACAGTTACCTCATACTCATACAGGTTTATAGTTATGTATGAAAGGAAGGCTAATTGTCCATCAGTAGTTACCTTGTTATGGCCAGTATTGGAGACAGAGGCACATATAAATTTAATTTATTTGGCTAAAGAGAGATTCAGTGGAATAAAATTCTCCATCAACTTTAGAAATTTATATTTGTGTTACATATGGGTAGGGAATAAATACCCAGGGGAAGTCAGAAAAAATATCTACAATTTTTCATAAACTTATTATAAGTTAAAAAAAAACAGAACTAAATAACAGGATTTTAACTTACATTGCCTATAGTTTGTGATGTCATGTATTATCAAAAACATATTTCACAACACTTGACATGAATATATTCATGATGAATACAAATGATGAAAACAAAGTTTTTAAAAATATAAGAAAATTCTTTTTTCTGCATCCTATGTTTCAGGAAATAGAGAAAAGATAATAATCCATGAAGAAAAAAAAGAATATGACAAAAGTTATTCTGAATTGAGCCTTTAATGTCCACCTTAATCTTCTGGGAGATGAGGCCTTGTAATTATACTTCATCTGAAAAAAATAAATAAATAAAGGTCCAAAGATTGTTTTATAATTTTTTTAAATCACAACTTTTCTTCTTAAGAGAAAACTTTCTCATGTTTTTGATTTCATGTTTTTTATTCTTTGAGGAGAAAATTTTACTCTTCTGTACATACTTACTGAATTTTCATGTTCAAGTATATTAGATTACTCCTGTTTGAGTTGATAGAGTTGATGTTCCTTAATCTTCTCACTTGCTGAAGTACACCTTCTCTTTCCCTCTGCCTGTAACACACACACGAGCACACAATGTAAATGTCCACACAGTTGTACAAGTACTTCATTTTTATTATATTGTATTTAAAAGTTAAATATTCATTTTTGAAGTATGACTTGACCCTAAAGTTCTTGTGGTTATGAATTACTTTGGATAGCCTTTGGCCTTGTAACAATGTTTATACACATTTTGTTAGACTTAACTTCTATTTACCTTGATTATTAATTGCTATACCACCAATCTTTCTTAATAAAACCTTCCTCTACTTGAATTCCTAAATTGACACATCTATTGATGTATTGGTGTGTCTCACACAGCAATGTTTTACAAGACAAATTTCACAATTTATGAGATTTATGTATTTTAGAAATTTATTTGGCTGCTTATTTAGACTGGTACTGTCATTTCATGTAATTTTCAATTTGAAAGTGAAAGTGAAGTCGCTCAGTCGTGTCTAACTCTTTGCGACCCTGTGGACTGTAGCCTACCAGGCTTCTCTGTCCATGGGATTCTCCAGGCAAGAATACTGGAGTGGGTTACTATTTCCTTCTCCAGAGGATCTTTCTGACCCAGGGATCGAACCCTGACAAATTTCACAATTTATGAGATTTATGTATTTTAGAAATTTATTTGGCTGCTTATTTAGACTGGTACTGTCATTTCATGTAATTTTCAATTTGAAAGTGAAAGTGAAGTCGCTCAGTCGTGTCTAACTCTTTGCGACCCTGTGGACTGTAGCCTACCAGGCTTCTCTGTCCATGGGATTCTCCAGGCAAGAATACTGGAGTGGGTTACTATTTCCTTCTCCAGAGGATCTTTCTGACCCAGGGATTGAACCCCGGTCTCCCGCATTGGAGGCAGATGCTTTAACCTCTGAGCCACCAGGGAAGCCCAATTTCAATTTGGTCAGGATTAAAACTTAGGTTATAGAATTTTCATTTCTAGAATTTTAATTAATGATGGAAAAGTATGATACCAATGAATAAATTATTTCTTTACAAGCATCCACTATTCTAGTTAGCAATAATCCTTGGATTTTTCAACCAAAAAGATATCTGTTAGAGAAGAAAATAGTAGTTTTTTGGCAGTTATGGCTTCACTACTTCAGCATGTGATGCTTTAATAAACCACAGATTGATTGATTTTATCTATCCAGTATCATTTGCTTAGAGCTGATGAAAAGTCTCTCTATCTCTTTTGACAATCTTAACTGTTAAAATTGTTCTCATTTTTCTGTATATTCTTATATCTTTAAAAGAGGTTTTTTAAGAGTTTGAGTCTTTTAGTCATATGATATTTAAATTGAAACCATGATAGCTATTATAAAAATCTTCCATGACCTGAGAAAATTTCTCTGTGATCCATTCCCTTTCAATAGTCAGCTACGAAGGTTATATTTATATTTCTATAACCTCAATAAGTCTTCCTGATATTTGAACTCCACATAGTCATGAATCATTATTCTTTTATGTGCTTTTTTGTATTTGTAAGATTCAGCCAACTCATTGTATATAGCAGTAACTTGTTTATATATTTATTTTGAATCATAGGACTCTACAGGATAAAGTATCACCATTTGTTCATGCATTCTCATGTTGGTAGAGATTTTAATTTTTTTCTAGTTTAAGAGAAATCAAAAATGAGGTTTCAATTAAGATTAATAAAGAAGTCCTTTCTTAAACATATGCAACCATTTTTTCCCCCATTGTTCCACCTAGGAGTTGAATAGAATATTTTGTCTATTAAAATATTTTATTATTGTGTTTTTAGTTTTCTTTATATATTGCAGATATAATATTTTTAATCAGTTATGTGATTTCTAAATATTTTTCCCTATCCTTCTGTATCTTTCAAAGAACAAAAGGTCTTAATTTGATATACATCGTTTTTTTTTTTTTGGTAGTACATCCAGTACATCAAGCTTTTCTCTCACAGATAATGTTTTTGATTCTGTTTTCTATTCTTTCTTATTATTACATAATTTTAGATTCCACATCTATGTCAGTTATCCATTTTAAGTTAATTCTCATATATCAAACAAGGTATTGGTCAAAGTTAAATTGTTTTCATATTAATATCTCATTTGTTGAAAAGACAATGCCTTCTCCAATAAATTTCATTTACATTAAAAAAAATAAAATAGCTATCTATGTGTAAGTATATCTGTATATCTATTCTGTCTAAAAACATTCTTTCTATCTTTTTGGGACTAGGATTTTTTTAGTTGCTGTAGCTTTACGTAAATCTTGAAGTGATATTAGTTCTCCATTGCAGTCTTTTACAAATTTGTTTGGCTATTCTAGTTCCTCTGCTTTTCTCCCTGAATTTTAAAATAAACTTGCCAGTCTTTACCAAAACAAACACACAAAACTTAATCACGTTTTACTTAGAATCTCTTTGAGTCTATAGATCAATTAGCAGAACATCTAACGTCTTAACAATATTCAATCTTCCAATCTACAAATATTGCTTCATTTGTTTAGAAACTCTTTTATTCTTTTGGAAATGCTTTATAGTGTTTACTATTCAGGTCTTTCACTTTTTTTTTCTAAATTGATCTATATTTCTTATTTTTAACAGCTTTATTAAAATATAATGTATATAGCATACATTTTAGCTGCTTAAATTGTACAGTTCTGTGGGTTTACTTTCATGTCTTGATGGTGTTCTTTACAGCATGAAAGATTTTGCTATTGCTAAAAGTTAAAAATATTTTTCTCTGCTTGCTTATGCTTTTGATGTCATATCAAAAAAAATTGCCTAAACCAAGAACAGGAAGATATACACCTATGTTATCTTCTAGGGGTGTTATAGTTTTAGCTCTTACTTTCAAGTCTTGGAATGCATTTTTTTTTATTTATTTTTACTTTAAGGATAATCACTTTACAAAATTTTGTTGATTTCTGCCAAACATCAAAATGAATCAGTCATAGGTATATATATGTTGCCTCTTTTTTGAACTTCCTGAATACGTTTTAAATTGATTTGTGTATTTGTTGTGAGGTCATAGTCTAACTCATTCTTTTGTGTATAGATATTCAATTGTCCCAACACTATTTGTTAAAAAAAATGAGTGTTGAGGATAAATGATATATTTCTACAGATAAAATTAGCCCATGATTTTTATAATAGTGAAAAAAATCAGTGAATTTCTACAATTGGTCAAGCAGTATACTAATCCCTGGAATCAACTGATGAATCAGACAGACATGTTATCTTGTGGTGTAGTTCTAAAAAAGGGTGCTAGATGTCATTCCTGAATATTCAAAATATATATACTGAAAGTTAGAAGTCAAATATGTTAGAAATGTTCCATATACATGCTTAGTATTCATTTCAGAATTCTTTCATCAGTTTTTGAGATAATTTTATATAAAGTTTGTAATCTCATAAAATTCATGCCATTGGACACAAAATTTAATATTTATTTTTATAATTCTGATTCCCTTAACTCACCAAAATATTTTGTAAGAGTAAAAATGTTCCCCAAGCCTTATGAGATTATTTTAGATCTGTGAAAATCTTGTTTTTACCCTGGAGAAACTGGAAGTCACGTGTGCCCAAGTAAATAAACTCCACAAGACAATTTAAATTTGGTCTGAATCTAAGAATCTACAAGATTTGGTTTGATTCTAAACATAGAGAAACATTATTGCTTCTTTCCTTATTGCCATTCTGACTAGTCCCCTCCCGCTACATGATTACTGAAGGTGAAGTCGCTCAGTCGTGTCTGACTCTTTGCGACCCCGTGGACTGTAGCCCACCAGGCTCCTCAGTCCATGGAATTTTCCAGGCAAGAGTACTGGAGTGGGTTGCTATTTCCTTCTCCAGAGGATCTTCCCAACCCAGGGATCGAACCTGGGTCTCCCGCACTGCAGGCAGACCTTTAACCTCTGAGCCACCAGGGAAGCCACATGATTACTAACCACAATCAAATACTTTGTTCAACCTAATTTGAAAGTGTTCAACTTATGTTGCTGTTCAGTTGCTAAGTCATGTCCAGCTCTTTGGGAGCCCATGAACTGCAGCATGCCAGGCTTCCCTGTCCTTCACTATCTCCCTGAGATTGCTCAGACTCAGGTCCATTGAGTCAGTGATGCCATCCAGCATCTCATCCTCTGTTGCCCACTCTCCTCTTGCTCTCAGCTTTCCTAGCAACAGTATCTTTTTCAATGAGTTGGTCCTTTGCATCACGTGGCCAAAGTATTGGAGCCTCAGTATAAGTCCTTCCAATGAATATTCAGAGTTGATTTCCTTTAGGATTGACTCCTTTGATCTCCATGCTGTCCAAGGGACTCTCAAAGAGTCTTCTGCAGCACTGCAGTTCAAAAGCATCAGTTTTTCAGCACTCAGCCTTCTTTACGGTCCAACTCTCACAACCCTACATTACTACTGGAAAAATCATAGCTTTGACTATATGGACCTTTGTCATCAAAGTGATGTCTCTGCTATTTAATAGCCATCTAGGTTTGTCATAGTTTTTCCTCCGAGGAGCAAGAATCTTTTAATTTGGCTGCAGTCACTGTCTGCAGTGATTTTGGAGCCCAGGAAAATGAAATCTGACAGTTTTCACTTTTTCCCCATCTATTTGCCATGAAGTGATGGGACCTGATGCCATGATCTTAGTTTTTCAAATGTTGAGTTTAAACCCGCTTTTTCACTCTCCTCTTTCACCTTCATCAAGAGACTCTAGTTTTTCTTCACTTTCTGCCATTTACCTTGTAAAGGATTGTTGTTCACTGTGCTTCTCTAGTAGCTCAGATGTTAAAGAATCTGAGTGTGCTGCAAGAGACCTGAGTTCTATCCCTGGGTGGGGAAGATGCCCTGGTTAAGGGCATGACAATCCACTCTAGTATTCTTGCCTGGAGATTTTGGAGCCCAGGAAAATGAAATCTGACAGTTTTCACTTTTTCCCCATCTATTTGCCATGAAGTGATGGGACCTGATGCCATGATCTTAGTTTTTCAAATGTTGAGTTTAAACCCGCTTTTTCACTCTCCTCTTTCACCTTCATCAAGAGACTCTAGTTTTTCTTCACTTTCTGCCATTTACCTTCTAAAGGATTGTTGTTCACTGTGCTTCTCTAGTAGCTCAGATGGTAAAGAATCTGAGTGTGCTGCAAGAGACCTGAGTTCTATCCCTGGGTGGGGAAGATGCCCTGGTTAAGGGCATGACAATCCACTCTAGTATTCTTGCCTGCAGATTCCCATGGAGAGAGAAGTCTGGTGAGGTATGGTCCATAGGATCACAGAGTTGGACATGACTGAAGCGACTTAGCACATACACATGGAAGTATGTTTTTTGTTATTTTAGTTTTCTTTAGGGATATAAAAAAGGAAGTAAGAAGACAAGCACAAAAGAAGGCAGATGTGAGACAGTTGCCACAGAAAAGGCTGTGCTGACATTTAGGTAATTGAGACTTTTAACAACTTACTCCCACACCAATGATAGATGTTTATTTCTTGCTCAGCCAAACATTTTTCTGGCAGAGAGGACTGGACAATGGTGTGAATTCTTTCAGTAGCAAAAGTCTTATCTTGTAAAGTCACTGCTATTTTTGGAAAATTTTGTGTTTACTTTCATATCAATTTATTTATTTATGGATTTGTGCATAGAAATATTATCTGTAAATATTTACATAAATGGAGAACTAGAAATTCTATGCAGTTCAGTTCAGTCACTCAGTTGTGTCCGACTCTTTGTGACCCCCATGAACTGCAGCACACCAGGCCCATAATTCTTATCGTTTTTCTTTTACCCAGCAAAAATTATTAAATTATATTAAAAAACAGAAGTCCTGATTTGAGGTCAGTAAGTTATTAACGGGCTTCCTTTGTGGCTTGAAGGGAATTCAAGATTGAAGGCAGGAGGAGAAGGGCATGACTGAGGATGAGATGGTTGGATGGCATCACTAACTTGATGGATATGAGTTTGAGCAAGCTCTAGGAGTTGGTGATGGACAGGGAAGCCTGGCGTGCTGCAGTCCATGTCACAGAGAGTTGGACATGATTGAGTGACTGAACTGAACTGAAGTTATTAATTATCTTTAATCTCACTTTTTAAGACTCTTTCTTTCTCTGACTAAGTGAATATCTGGCTTTTTTTTTTTTTTTTGTATGGGTTCCTTCCCCCTGCAACCCTATTGAACAGTGACTTCCAATTTATTACTCCTTCTTGCTTGTTTGTATCCTTTCATTATTGTGATTCACCACTACCTTTTCCTCCTTTCTTCCTTCTTGTCATACTAATGTCCTGAACAACTAAGTATTTATTTAGCAAAGATACTAATCTGTCCCACAGCATCCCTCTTCACATAAACTTTGCTCTTTCCATTCAACCCTCTACTGTTATCCTGACTGATTTCAACATAACTAGCCATTTAATTCTCTGCCCTCTTAGTTCCTTAGCGGCTCAGGTACCTCTGTCTCAGGGGTTCCTTATTCTCAGACTGTCAGTCCAGCACATTCTCTCTGTGTCAGCCTCCTCTTATCTCCACTGTGTGCAGTGTGTACCTGTGTTGAGTGTGTCTGCTTAGAGTTATCATCAATATGATAAATTATTGCAAGTATTGTTTTTCTTCCTTGACATGCTTTCATTCTGAAACACCGATATGGAAAATGTCCAATCCTAGGTGAATCCAAATGGCTGAAATCTGTGCTGTTTCTGATTTCCTAAGCGTCTGTGAAGAAAAACATCTATTTGAGATTATTTTTCAGTAAATATTTGAGAATACATGAGAACATTCAATATATATTTGAGCAACTAATTTCTATGAGGCATGGCTACAGGTATCAGAGTACACATGGTAAACAAGAAAATAAAGTCTGTATTTCGAGTATGCATCCATGCATGCTCAGTTGTTTCAAACTCATTGCAAGCCCATGGCCAGACTCCTCTGTCCCTGGAGTTTTCCAAGCAAGAATATTGGAGTGGGTTGCCATTTCCTCTTTCAGGTGATCTTCCTGACCCTGGGATCCAACCCCCATCTCTTATGTCTCCTATATTGGCAGGAGGATTCTTTACCACCTCAATTGAGTTCAGTTCAGTCACTCAGTCATGTCTGACTCTTTGCGACCCCATGAACTGCAGCACGTCAGGCCTCCCTGTCCATCACCAACTCCCGGAGTTCACGCAGACTCACGTCCATTGAGTCTGTGATGCCATCCAGCCATCACATCCTCGGTCGTTCCCTTCTCCTCCTGCCCCCAATCCCTCCCAGCATAGAGTCTTTTCCAATGAGTCAACTCTTCACATGAGGTGGCCAAAGTCCTGGAGTTTCAGCTTTAGCATCGTTCCTTCCAAAGAAAACCCAGGGCTGATCTCCTTCAGAATGGACTGGTTGGATCTCCTTGCAATCCAAGGGACTCCCAAGAGTCTTCTCCAACACCACAGTTCAAAAACATCAATTCTTCAGCACTCAGCCTTCTTCACAGTCCAACTCTCACATCCATACATGACTACTGGAAAAACCATAGCCACCTAGCCAACTGGTAATCCCCATCTCAAGTATAAATACACTAAATTTTATAACCTATACATAAATCTGAGAAAGAGAGAAAACAGCACCAAGACAGTGGAAGGATTCACACTACCAGATATTAGAATATCATATAAAGCCAAGTTTATCTCACTTACTCTGACCCATCTCCTAGAGCCTCTAATTTCCTAAATATCTTGACACTGTATGAGCCATTCCATTCCAATATAGTATAGAGTGAGTTTATGCACATGAATCCTTTATTCTATTTGCATGTATATATTTATGTGTCTCTTTGTGTGTAAGGACAGAAGAAGTACAGAAAAATGTTAATAGTATTTTATGTAAGTTTTGAAATGCACCTTATTTTATTTGTTTTTTACATTTTTTACAATTTTCTCTGCTGTCTAAATATTCTGTAGCAATTAAGTACTACTTTTCTTAGTAAAAATAAATAGCTTTCAACTGTGTGAAACAAAGCTATAAAAACAAGAAAGTATTTGGGTGATTTTAGACATAAGCATAATACAATATTGTGGGCTTTGTCATCCCCTTGATGATGATAACAACAACAACAAAAAACACAAATTATGCAGGGTATTTGTAGTGATATGAAATCTTCACTGTTCAAACTGAAGAACAGACCAATTCAAGATTGATCAAATTCAATAATCATAATAGATGAGTAGTTAACCATCCTATGGTCATAGAGATTGAAAAATTGAGTGTGTATATATTTAAAAAATGGTAACTCTATATTTCACATATTAGAGAGTTTATACCCAAATAGTATGCAACACTAGGCTATTAACATATTTTTTGTAGGTTACCTGCATATTTACATAAGATTATCATTCTTTGTGTCCAATCTTAATTTGGTAAAAATTTACCCTAACCCGATTTCATATGCAGTTGAAATATCTTAATGTTGGCTTTGTGAAACTAAATTTTAAAGTAATGATCTTCTTAGAAATACTTACAATATCTATGATAATCAGTGATATTGACCTGTAGTTTTCTCTTTTGTATGGAAATACAAAAAGACCCCTCAAATAGCCAAATCAGTCTTAAGAAAGAAGAATGGAACAGAATGAATCAATCTGCCTGACTTCAGGCTCTACTACAAAGCCACAGTCATCAAGACAGTATGGCACTGGCACAAAGACAGAAATATAGATCAATGGAACAAAATAGAAAGCCCAGAGATAAATCCATGCTCCTATGGACATCTTATATTTGACAAAGAAGGCAGAAATATACAATGGAGGAAAGACAATCTCTTTAACAAGTGGTGCTGGAAAAATTAGTCAACTACTTGGTAAAAGAATGAAACTAGAACACTTTCTAACATCACACAGAAATAAACTCAAAATTAATTAAAGATCTAAATGTAAAACCAGAAACTTTAAAACTCCTAGAGGAAAACATAGGCAAAATACTTTCTGACATAAATCACAGCAGGATCCTCTATGACCCACCTCTCAGAGTAATGGAAATAAAAGCACAAATAAACAATGGGACCTAATTAAACTTAAAAGCTTTTGCACAATGAAGGAAACTACAAGCAAGGTGAAAAGACAGCTTTCAGAATGGGAGGAAATAACAGCAGATGAAACAACTGACAAAGAATTAATCTCAAAAATATACAAGCAGCTCATGCAGCTCAATACCAGAAAAATAAGTGAACTCAATTAAAAAAAATGGGCCGAAGAACTAAACAGACATTTCTCTAAAGACATACAGATGGCTAACAAACACATGAAAAGATGCTCAATGTCACTCATTATCAAGAAATGCAAATCAAAACCACAATGAGGTACCATCTCACATCGGTCAGAATGGTTCCTATCAAAAAGTCTGCAAGCAATAAATGCTAGAGAGGGTGTGGAGAAAAGGGAACACTGTTACACTGCTGGTGGGAATGCAAACTAGTACAGCCCCTATGGAGAACAGTGTGGAGATTCCTTAAAACCCTGGAAATAGAACTGCCATATGACCCAGCAACCCCACTGCTGGGCATACACACTGAGGAAACCAGAATTAAAAGGGACACATGTACCCCAATGTTCAACAAAACATTGTTTACAATAGCTTGGACATGGAAGCAGCCTAGATATTCATCGGCAGATGAGTGGATAAGAAAGTAGTGGTACATATACACAATGGAATGTTACTCTGCTATTAAAAAGAACACATTTGAGTCAGTTCTAATGAGGTGGATGAAACTGGAGCCTATTATAGAGAGTGAAGCAAGTCATAAAGAAAAGCACCAATACAGTATATTAACATATATATGGAATTTAGAAAGATGGGCATGAAACCTTATATGTGAGACAGCAAAAGAGACACAGATATAAAAAACAGACTTTTGGACTCTGTGGGAGAAGGCGAGGGTGGGATGATTTGAGAGAATAGCGTTGAAATATGTATATTACCATATGTGAAACAGATGGCCAGTCCAAGTTCAACCCATGAAACAGGGCACTCAAAGCCAGTGCACTGGGGCAACCCAGAGGGATGGGGAGGGAAGGGAGGTGGGAGGGGGATTTGGGATGGATAACAAATGTACACCCGTGGCTGATTCATGTCAATGTAAGGCAAAGACCACAATATTGTAAAGTAATTGGCCTCCAATTAAAATAAATAAATTGATTTTTTTAAAAAGAAATTCTTACAACAGAGCCTGTGTATACACATAATGCAAATTAGCCAATCGCTTTAGTTCTGATTACCCTACAGACTACTAAATATTATTTTTAACTATGAACAGCAACTGTTTTGTTGTGTTTAGAGAAATTTATTATTATTTCTTCCTGTTGCAGCCTAAAATAATGAAACACTTTATACAACAAAATCATAGCAGCATAATTTGAAGCACTGGGGAATAAAAATGACTTTTCAAACATAACTTTGACAGTTGAAGACTCAAAATTATGACAGTTTTCCTGCAATTCTGTGGGGTGTATATTGGTGTTTATCATTGTTTGACATCTGTTTTACCTTCTCCAGATGCTTCCTTCACATATATCACGTTGCCTTGTAGCAAATGAATGTGATAATTTTGAACTCATGTTTGCACATAGATACCACGTCCACTGGGCTTCCCAGGCGGCACAAGTGGTAAAGAATCTGCCTACCAATGCAGGAGATGCAACAGGTGCCGTTTCAAACCCCGGATTAGGAAGATCCTCTGGAGTAGGATATGGCAGCCCACTCCAGTATTCTTGCCTGGAAAATTCCTTGGACAAGAGGAGCCTGGTCGGCTACAACCCATGGGGTTGCAAAGAATCAGACATAACAGCGTTCATGCACTATGTCCATTATTTAGAGAGATATGGTGAATTCTCTTGTATAATGTATTACTGAAGCATTATCAGTTACTAACATCTAACTCTTTGCTTCATCTACTTAAAAGAAATATACAGTACTTGCTGGCATTAGCAGTAAATGTAATGGAATTCCTGACTTCAATTATGAATTATCATTATCTCAAGAAAATGGATGAGTAGGCAAGAAAACAGTTTCTTGTGTCATCGACGGGTTGTAACATTACTAAATGCAGTTTGGCAAAGAGAGAATAGAATAGCATAAAATGTCAGTACAGGAGACTTGACTGATACTGTCAGAACAGAACTATATTCAAGGGTCGGTAACTTTAAAGTTTGGTAAGAAACTTTACCTGGAAAAAGAAAAGACAGCATGTTAAAAAAGAGGAAAAGAAGTCACATAACATCATGCTTATTATCCTCTGGGGAGGTTATTATACTTCTAAAAGACATGTTGCTGCTACTTACGTTGAGACTAGTATATATCCATCACAGGCTATGTAAATACACAGCTCACAATATCATTAGTAACTTCTTTCTTTCCAGATTTACTGAGGAATAATTAACAAATAAAAATATAACTAAAGTATATGTGATTTGAAATACATGTACATCGTGAAATGATTATCACAGTCAAATTAATTATCACATCCATCACCTCGTATAGTTAGCTTTCTCTCTCTCTCACTGTCTTTAATTTTCTAATAGTGAGAATGCTTAAGATCTCTGCAAATTTCAAGTATATAATACCAAGTTAGTAACTATGGGTACCATATTGTACATTAGATCCTCAAACTCACTCGTCTCATAACTGAAATTTTGTATTCTTTGATCTGTATCCACCCATTTTCTTCAGCTCCTGGCAGCCATCATTCTGCTCTCTCTTTCTATGAGATTGGCCCTTTTGGTCTTGAATCCATGTATAAGTGATATCACACAGTGTTTGTCTGTATCTGGCTTATTTCACTTAGCACAATCTTCTCCAGGTTTGCCCATGTTGTAGCGATGGCAGGATCTCTTTCTTTTTTGTGTCTGAATAATATTAATATTTCTATGTATCCATACCCATATCTTATTTTCTTTATCCATGAATCCATTAGTGAAGACACAAGTTGATTCTGACCCATGGAATAGAATAGAGAGCAGAGAAATAAACCCATGCATACATGGTGAACAAAACTTTGATTTGTAGATGTTCATGTTTTCCAACATCATTTTTTAAAATTTATTTATTTTTAAATTGCAGATTAATTGCTTTACAGACAGAATTTTGCTGTTTTCTATCAAACCTCAACATGAATCAGCCATAGGTATACATATATCCCCTCCCTTTTGAACTTCCCTCCCATCTCCCTCCCCATTCCACCTCTCTAGGTTGATATGGAGCTCCTGTTTGAGTTCCCTGAGACATACAGCAAATTCCTGTTGGTGATCTCTTTTACATATGGTATTGTAAATTTCCACATTACTCTTTCCCTACATCTTACCCTCTCCTCCTCTCTCCCCATGTCCATAAGTCTATTCTCTATTTTGTTTCTCCATTGAGAAATTCCTAAGTACCGTTTTTCTAGGTTCTACATACATGAGTTAGTATATGATATTTGTCTTTCTCTTTCTGACTTACTTCACTCTGTATAATAGGTTCTAGGTTCATCCACCTCATTAGAACTGACTCACATGCATTCTTTTTATGGCTTAATAATATTCCATTATGTACATGTACCACAACTTCTTTATCCATTCATCTGTCAGTAGCCATCCAAGTTGCTTCCATGTTCTAGCTATTTTAAATAGTGCTGCGATGAACAATGGGATACATGTGTCTTTTTCAATTTTGATTTATTGAAGCTGAACAATAGAGAGGCTGGCCCATCAGACACCTGATGCACACTGAACTACAGACTAAGACCCCACCCAAGGGGGCCCATTTAAGTGCCTGATGTGCCAACCTACAGAGCAGGCCCCAGCCAGGGGGGCCTCCTATGTGCCTGACATGTCTAACAACAGAGAAATGACTCCAGGCAAGGGAGCCCCCTAAGTGCCTGAATGGGTAGAGGTACGGAGAAAGACTGGCCAAAGAGGCCTTCTGACTGCCAGCTAAAAGAGTCTTGAATAAAGGCTCTGATAGGGCCATAACTCCTACTGCAGAAGCAGTCCATGTCCCTGCACACTTGGCACTGCCAGGGTCCCCACAAGCCAAGCAGCTGCACCAGCTGCTTGATGACCCTGTGGACTGTGGCCTGCCAGTCGGGTTCTCCAGGCAAGAATTCTGGAGCATATTGGTCAATACTTGTTGCCATACCCTTCTAGAGCACCATCTTTCCTGCTGCCCTAGCTGCCAACTCCCCTGAGTACCTGGTGCTGCCAGAACTCCTGCAACACAAGCAGCTGCACCACCTCCACACCTGGCCCTCACTGGGGCAAACCCAGGTCCTCCAGGGCAGCCTCAGGAGCAAATCCCAGTGGCAACCCACAAGCAGAAGTGGAAATAAAACCACAGTTGAAATCCAGAAGCAGTGTGGCTAAGGAAGAAGACCTAAAACCTTCCCACAGCTGTACAAGCTACAGATTAAATCTACATGATCAACTAGGCAGACTCTGTGTCTATGGAATATATAAAAGGACATTGAAAGTGAAACTGAAATCATTCAGTCATGTCCAACTCTTTGCGACCCCATGGACTGTAGCCTACGAGACTCCTCCATCCATGGAATTTTTCAGCCAAGAGAACTGGAGTGGGTTGCCATTTCCTTCTCCAGGGGATCATCCCAACCCAGGGATCGAACACATGTCTCCTGCATTGCAAGCAGATGCTTTTATCACCTGAGCCACCAGGGAAGCTAAAAGGACATTGAGAATTCCCACAAAAGAAAACACCCTAGTTCTGATAGCTGTGGACATTGGAGGCAAGAACACACAGGAGTAGGGTCAGATTAGAATCTCAGCTGCCCCCACAGCAGGTCCAGAGACCAGCACAGTGTTGGAGGGCATCCTCGTGAGGTGAGGTGGACTGTGATCCCCAGTAAGGGAAAGGACTGTGACAGTAGTGACTCAAGAAAAACATTTCTTATTGTTATGTTTTGACTTGTAGATTCTTTTGGATTGTTTTTCTTTTTTTTCCCTCTCCCCCCGTCCCCCCCATCACACATTGTGGTTGTTGATTTTATTGGTACTATGAAATCTAATAAAGCTTTTGAGCATTTTTTTTCTCATTTATATTTTTTACTCTTGTTATAAACTTCTGCCTCTACATTGAGCTTTTGCAGTTATGTGGAGTTTCCCACCTCCTTTTTTTAATTCCCTTTTTATTTTTCCTCTTTTTTAAATTTTTTAACATATTATTACACTTTCTACATTTATTCCTTTGTTTGCTTTTCCTACTGTTCTTTCCCCCTTACAGTTAATATTTAATATATATAAAATTTATCTACCTCTCTTTAATGTTGCATATCTATTCTTTTTCTTTCTTTTCCTTCCTCTCAACATATTTGTTAGTTTTGTTTTCATTGCTTTATTCCCAACTTGGCAACTTGCTTTAGTTTTTTTCTCCAGTTTGTGCTTTAGTTAGTTTTGTCTCAACTGATAAATATAATTTTTGGTTTTCATTGTTCACTGGGTTAATCTACTGTACTTTATTTTTGTTGGACTGTTTTGATTTTGCTTATGGGTGTATATGTATATGTGTATATTCAATCACACTTTTTTAATTATTGTTATAAACCTCTGCCTCAATGTTAGGCTTTTGTAGTTCTCTGGAATTCTCCTTTTTTCTCTCTCTCTTTTTTTCTTTTCTCTGTTTTTCTAATTTTAATTATATTAAACATATTATATTTTTCTACATTTATTCCTTTGTTTGCTTTTCCTATTGTTCTTTTCTACTTGCAATTAATCTTTAGTGTATATAAATATTCTTTATCTACCTTTATTTAACTTTGCATATCCATTCTTTCTTTCTTTTCTTCCTTTGTTTTCCTGTCAACATATTTGTTAGTTTTGTTTTCATTGCTTTATTCCCCACTTGGCACATTGCTTTAGTTTTTTTCTTTTTTTTTTTTTAGTCTGCACCTTAGTTGCTGCTGCTGCTAAGTCACTTCAGTCGTGTCTGACTCTGTGTGACCCCATAGATGGCACCCCACCAGGCTCCCCCGTACCTGGGATTCTCCAGGCAAGAACACTGGAGTGGGTTGCCATTTCCTTCTCCAATGCATGAAAGTGAAAAGTGAAAGTGAAGTCACTCAGTCGTGTCCAACTCCTAGCAACCCCATGGACTGCAGCCCACCAGGCTCCTCCATCCATGGGATTTTCCAGGCAAGAGTACTGGAGTGGGGTGCCTTAGTTAGTTTTATTCTTATACTGGTAAATATAATTTTTGATTACCTTTGTTCACTGAGTCAGTCTACTGTATTTTTGTTGGACTCTTTTGAATTTGCTTATGGGTGTATATGTATATCTGTAATTTCCATTATTTTAATTATTATTTGCCTGATTTTGTAACTGCCATTTGGCTGGGGTTCATCTATGGTTTTTCATTTTTGGGTGTTTGTTTTATTCTCACTTAATGCCATAACAAACCCCTTTGGAATCTTTATTCCTGACAGAGATCAAGTCTTGAGCCTTTGAAGCGGGAGCACTGACTCCAAGACCCTAGACTACCAGAGAACTAACCCTAGGAAGTATCAAATAGTGAGAACTCCACAAAAGAAACCATTTGAATACAAGACCTGGCATCACCCAGTGCATCATACCCTGTGCACGATGCCTCATCTAAACAACAACAAAACAAAAGTAGAAACCCAATCATCAGCAGGCAGGATTACCACCTCACTCAGCCTTGCCCATCAGAGGAAAAACAAATGAACAAAACATCTCAGCCCAAATCTCACTCTATACGAAGCTTACACAAACCACTGAATCAACCTTAAGAGAGCAGAAACCAAATGAAAGAAAGAATTCAACCTTGAAACCTAAGAAAAGGAGACCTCAAACACAATAAGTTAAAAATAAAATAATGAAAAGTCAGAGAAGTACTACACAAATGAAGGAACACACTAAAAACTCAGAAGCCCAAATAAATGAAGAGGAAATAGGCAAACAACCTGAAAAATAATTCAGAATGATGATAGGAAAGAAGATCAAAAACCTTGAAAACAGAATGGAGAAAATGCAAGAATTAATTAACAAAGACCTAGAAGAATTAAAAAGTAAACATACAGAGACAAACAACACAATTACTGAAATTAAAATTAATTTAGATGGAATCAATAGCAGAATATCTGAAGCAGAAGAACAAATCAGTGAGCTGGAAGATAAAATAGTGGAAATAACCTCTGGAGAGCAGAATAAAATAAAAAGAATGAAAAGAACAGAGGATAGCCTGAAAGACATCTGGAGCAATATCAAATGCACCAACATTCAAATTATAGGGGTCCCAAAAGAAGAGAAAAAGAAAGAGTATGAGAAAATTTTCGAAGAGATTATAGTTGATAATTTCCCCAACATGGGAAAGGAATAGTCAGTCAAGTCCAAGAGGCACAAAGAGTCCCATACAGGATAAACCCAAGGAGAAACACACCAAGATGCATGGTAATCAAACTAACAAAGACTAAGCACAAAGAAAAATATTAAAAGCAGCAAGGGAAAAGCAACAAGTAACCTACAAGGGAAATCCTGTGTGTTTAACAGCTGTTCTTTCAGTCAAATCTCTGCTGGCCAGAGAGAATGGCAGGATATATTTAAAGTACTGAAAGGGAAAAATCTACAACCAAGATTACTGTACCCAGCAAGCATCTCATTTAAAATTGATGGAGAAATAAAAAGCTTTACAGACAAGCAAAATCAAGAGAATTCAGTACTACCAAACCAACTTTACAACAAATGTTAAAGGGACTTGTATAGTTAAGAAATACAAGAGAAGAAAAAGATCTACAAAATCAACCCCAAACAAGAAAATGGCAATAAGAACACATATATCAATAACTACTTTGAATGTAAATGAATTAAATTCCAACCAAAAGACACAGACTAGATGAATGGATACAAAAACAAGACCTATTTATATGATGGACATCACCAGATGGCCAAAACTGAAATGAGACTGATTATATTCTTTGCAGCCAAAAATGGAGAAGCTCTATACAGTCAGTGAAAACAAGACTGGGAGCTGACTGTGACTCAGATCATGAACTCCTGATTGCCAAATTCAGACTTAAATTGAAGAAAGTAGGGAAAACCACTAGATCATTCAGGTATGACCTAAATCAAATCCCTTATGATTATACAGTGGAAGTGAGAAATAGATTTAAGGGACTAGATCTGCTAGACAGAGTGCCTGATGAACTATGGACAGAGGTTCACGACATTGTACAGGAGACAGGGAGCAATACCATCCCCAAGAAAAAAAAAGAAAAAAGCAAAATGGCTGTCTGAAGTGGCCTTACAAACAGCTGTGGAAGTAAGAGAAGCAAAAAGCAAATGGAGAAGAGGAAAGATCCCATTTAAATGCAGAGTTCCAAAAATAGCAAAGAGAGATAAGAAAGAATTCCTCAGTGATCAGTGCAAAGATACAGAGGAAAACAATACAATGGGAAAGACTAGAGATCTCTTTGGGAAAATTAGAGATATTAAGGGAATATTTCCTGCAAAATTGGCTCAATAAAGGACAGAAATGGTATGGACCTAACAGAAGCAGAAAATATTAAGAAGAGGTGGCAAGAATACACAAAAGAACTATACAAAAAGGATCTTCATGACCCAGATAATCATGATGGTGTGATCACTCACCTGGAGCCAGACATCCTGGAATGTTGAGTCAAGCAGGCTTTTGGAAGCATCACTATGAACAAAGCTAGTGGAGGTGATGGCATTCCAGTTGAGGTATTTCAAATCCTGGAAGATGATGCTGTGCAAGTGCTGCACTCAAGGTGCCAGCAAATTTGTAAAACTCAGCAGTGGCCCCTGCTGGACTGGAAAAGGTCAGTTTTCATTCCAATCTCAAAGAAAGGTAATGCCAAAGAATGCACAAACTACCACACAATTGCACTCATCTCACATGCTAGTAAAGTAATGCTCAAAATACTCCAATCCAGGCTTCAGCAATACTTGAACCGTGAATTACCAGATGTTCAGTCTGGTTTTAGAAAAGGCAGAGATCAAATTGCCAACATGCGCTGGATCATGAAAAAAGCAAGAGAGTTCCAGGAAAGCATCTATTTCTGCTCTATTGACTATGCCAAAGCCTTTGACTATGTGGATCACAATACACTGTGGAAAATTCAAGAAGAGAAGGGAATACCAGACTACCTGACCTGCCTCTTGAGAAATCTGTATGCAGGTCTGGAAGCAACAGTTAAAACTGGACATGGATGGCTGCAATCCAAAAGTCAACAAGCAATAAATGCTGGAGAGGGTGTGGAGAAAAGGGAACCCTCTTACACTGTTGATGGGAATGCAAATTAGTACAGCCACTATGGAGAACAGTGTGGAGATTCCTTAAAAAATTGCAAATAGAACTGCCTTATGATCCAGCGATCCCACTGCTGAGCATACACACCGAGGAAACCAGAACTGAAAGAGAGACGTGTACCCCAATGTTCATTGCGGCACTGTTTATAATAGCCAGGACATGGAAGCAACCTAGATGTCCATCAGCAGATGAATGGATAAGAAAGCTGTGGTACATATACACAATGGAGTATTACTCAGCTATTAAAAAGAATACATTTGAATCAGTTNGAGGAAACCAGAATTGAAAGACACACGTGTACCCCAATGTTCATTGCGGCACTGTTTATAATAGCCAGGACATGGAAGCAACCTAGATGTCCATCAGCAGATGAATGGATAAGAAAGCAGTGGTACATATACACAATGGAGTATTACTCAGCCATTAAAAAGAATACATTTGAATCAGTTCTAATGAGGTGGATGAAACTGGAGCCTATTATACAGAGTGAAGTAAGCCAGAAAGAAAAACACCAATATACTATAGAAAGTGAAGTCGCTCAGTCATGTCCGACTCTTTGCTACCCCACGAACTGTAGCCTACCAGGCTCCTCTGTCCATGGGATTTTCCAGGCAATAGTACTGGAGTGGATTGCCATTTCCTTCTCCAGGGGATCTTCCCGACCCAGGGGTTGAACCCAGGCTCCCACATTATAGACAGATGCTTAACCATCTGAGCCACCAGGGAAGTCCAATACACTATACTAATGCATATATATGGAATTTAGAAAGATGGTAACAATAACCTTGTATGCAAGACAGCAAAAGAGACATAGATGTATAGAACAGTCTTTTGGACTCTGTGGGAGAGGGAGAGGGTGGAATGATTTGGGAAAATGGCATTGAAACATGTATAATATCATATATGAAATGAATAGCCAGTCCAGGTTCAATGCATGATACTGGATGCTTGGGGCTGGTGCCCTGGGACAACCCAGAGGGATGGTATGGGGAGGGAGGAGGGAGGGGGGTTCAGGATGGGGAACACGTGTATACCTGTGGTGGATTCATGTTGTATGGCAAAACCAATACAATATTGTAAAGTAATTAACCTCCAATTAAAATAAATTTATATTAAAAAATAAAAAGAAATAAATAAAAGCAGTTGGAGATACAGATCTGGAGCTGAGAGGAAATCTCATCCCTAGATATGTAAATTTTGGAGGCATTAGCATGTAGATGACAGCTGGAGCCCCAGTGGTGAACAAGATACTCAGATCTAATATAGATAATAAAGATTGTCAGCCCTGACTGTGTATCACCATCACATGTGGTGTTTCACAGCTATAAATGCCTGGGCCTCCTCCCCAGAAAGTCTAACTCGGTAGGTCAAAGTGGGAGTCTGAGAATTTTTTTTAAATTCTGTGAATAATTATTATGGGCAACCAGGATTGAGAATGTCTGTTGTGTAAGGAGAAGAGGAGTGAAAACCTGGGACTACCAACTTTCAACAACAGGAAGAGTTAGTAAAGGAGACTGAGGGAAAATGACAGAGAGATGAGATGATATCCAGGTTGGGGTGTCACTCTGGAACCCAGGAAATGTCACTCAAGATGGAAGGGGTGCTCAGAAGTTTCTGACATATTTCCTCCATGGATTGCCTCTCCTTCTACAATTCTGCATTAAAATCCAGAATAAAATCAGTTTTCTGCAAGAAAGCTGCTTTATCATCTCAGCTAGAAATAATCTTTTCTGAATTTCCTTGTTTGTATCCCTTATTATGTTCCTATTTAATATGTCTTTGTCTTGAAGTTATTTGAGAGCAGATCTTATTTAGACTATTTTCTCTTCCTAAGGTCTTTTTTCCCTTTATTGTTCACTGCTCCACACATTTACATATAAAAGTCTATCAATAAATATTTCTCAAATAAATGAAGAGATGGTTACTGCCCTATCATTAGGAGTTTACAATCTAGATGGGGAGGGAAGAACATGTGAAATAATGACTCAACCAAATGTATCAAAGTATTAAGTGCCTCAAATTTTTAAACTACAATTTTGATCTTCAACTACATTATCCCCTGAAACCTATACAACTGATAAATGCTACTGGCAAGGTAAAAATTGTCAAACTGGATAAATTTTTGAGATGTAAATTTTATTTAACAAACATATCAAATATAAATGTCTAATTTACTTGTTTTTTCCTCTTTCTTTTATAGAGGATAAGGACCCTAACTTGGAATCTATGTTGAATATCCCATCAGTACATACTCCAACAGTAATTCCTGTTACAGTGAGTATTCCTCAAGGCAAAGGAAAAGGGAAAACAAAAGGCAAAGAAAAACCCAAAGAATCTCTTAAAGAAGAGGAGCACCCAAAAGAAGAAGAAAAAAAGGTAAGTGGACCTTGCTGTGGATTCCCAGATTCTGCTTCTGACTCAATGTTAACTTTTTTAAGATCATGATTTATGCCAATAGTGTTATTACAATTTCACTGTTCAGATTAACTAACACTCCTTGTACTTTCTATTTTAAATGGACAAAAGAGGCCTGCACACAGGAGTTGAATTCCCACACTGGGAGACATATTGTCAGTCATCTACAAACTGTCTCAGGTTACTCATTCCAAACTTAGAATAACTAATTCAACTATTTCCCCACATTGAATCTTTTTTTTAAATTAATTTTTATTTTTTAGTTTGTTTTGCTTTACAATATTGTATTCGTTTTGCTATACATTGACATAGGGGGTCGGGATTGGGAGTTCATGTACCCTCGTGGCTGATTCATGTCATGTATAGCAAAATGAATACAGTATTGTAAAGCAAAACAAACTAAAAAATAAAAATCAATTAAAAAAAAAAAATCCAGCACTGCTGAAAGAACACCACAGATGCCCAAGGGGCCGTAAGATGCATAAATTAGGGCTGTTGGCATAGGTATGAACAGTTAAAGAGTTCTAAGAGTCAAATACTGCTAAAAATTTTTCAGGAAAAAAGTCCTAAAGTCTCAAAGAAAACTAGCAAAAGGAACAATGACAAAGAAATAGAAACAAACTTCAGTGAGCAGAGGAAAGAACAGTGAGTTTCTCCTATCTAGTATGTAGGTACTACACAAGACAGTCATTAAAGTGAAGGTCACATATATTACATGGCATCAGAAACAGAGGGCTTAAATGTCAAAACTAAGAATACACATTTGATACTTTAGGCTATAGGAAGCCAAGGCAAGTTACTAAAAAGTCAAATGATATAATAAAAATAGTCCTTAAGAAAGATTAATCTGGCAACAGTGATGAAGTCAATCAAAGGACAGAGGAAGATAATGGAGATGGGCAAAAGGATACTTCACAAGAATGCAGTCATGTGTCAGTGAAAACAGCAAAAGACAATCACACCTACTTTATCCACATATACAATGTAATATTACTCAGCTATAAAAAGAACAAAATAATCCCAGTTGCAACATCATGGATGAACCTAGAGATTCTCATACTGTGTGAAGTCAAACAAATATCATACGATATTGCTTATATGTGGAATCTTAAAAAAAAAAGACTAGAAATGAACATATCTACGAAACAAAAATAGTTACAGATGTGAAAAATAAACCTATGGTTACAGGGTGGGGTTGGGGGATGGGGTAGGGATAAACTAGAAGATTGGCATTGACATATACACACTGCTATGTACAGACAACAGGGACTTCCCTGGTGGTCCAGTGGTTAAGAATCTGCCTTGCCAGAAAGTGAAGAGGAACTAAAAAGCCTCGTGGTGAAAGAGGAGAGTGAAAAAGTTGGCTTAAAGCTCAACATTAGAAAACTAAGATAATGGCATCTTGTCCCATCACTTCATGGCAAATAGATGGGGAAACAATGGAAACAGTGTCAGACTTTCTTTTTTTGGGCTCCAAAATCATTGCAGATGGTGACTGCAGCCATGAAATTAAAAGACGCTTACTCCTTGGAAGGAAAGTTATGACCAACCTAGATAGCATATTAAAAAGCAGAGACAACTTTGCCAACTAAGGTCCGTCTAGTCAAGTCCATGGTTTTTCCAGTAGTCATGTATGGATATGAGAGTTGGACTATAAAAAAAGCTGTGTGCCAAAGAATTGATGCTTTTGAACTGTAGTGTTAGAGAAGACTCTTGCGAATCCCTTGGACTGCAAGGAGATCCAACCAGTCCATCCTAAAGGAAATCAGTCCTGGGTGTTCATTGGAAGGACTGATGTTGGAAGCTGAAACTCTAATACTTTGGCCACCTGATGCAAAGAGCTGACTCATTAGAAAAGACCTTGAGGCTGGGAAAGATTGAAGGCAGGAGAAAGGGACGACAGAGGATGAGATGGTTGGATGGCATCACCAACTCAATGGATATGAGTTTGGGTGAACCCCGGGAGTTGGTGATGTCAGGGAGGCCTGGTGTGCTGCTATTCATGGGGTCACAGAGTCAGACACAACTGAGCAACTGAACTGAACTGAACTGAGATTAAATAAGATAATATGTGGAAAGCATTTAGTGCAGTAAACATTATAGCTCTACTACAACTGTTTCAAAAAAAAAAGAATCTGCCTGCAACACAGGGGATGCCGGCTCAATTCCCAGTCAGCGAGCTAGAACCCCACATGCTGCAGAGCAGCTGAACCCTTTCACTGCAACTGCTAAGCCAGTGTGCTCTACAGCCCGCGTGCCACACCTGGAGAGCCTTTACATTGCAACTGCTCAGCCTGTGCACCACAGCTAGAGAGTCTGTGCACCTGCAACAAAAGATCCCACATGATGCAACAAATATCCCACCTGCCACAATTAAGACCTGATGCAGCCAAATAAATTTAATCTAAAAAAACATAACTACTAGGGAGCTACTATATAGCACAGGGAACTCAACTCAGTACTCTATAATGGCCTATATAGGAAAAGAAGCTAAAAAAGAGTGGATGACAGATTCAAATTGTTATATACCTGAAACTAACACAATACTGCATATCAATTCTACCCTAACAAATTTTTTTTTAAAAAGACAGTGGGTTAAGAGTAATATTTCAGAGGGAAAATGATAAAGACTTGGTAACTGAATAGAAAAGCAAAAATACAAGTGAATCTCAGGAACATCCCACATATCTGGATTTCTGTACAATTAGGTTACACTCTAGTAAGTTCTCTGCCAACTCCACCCCCACCCCATTTTTTTAAACAAACTTTGGATAAAAAGCACTGTAAAATATATCACAATTTTTTAAATAAAACTTTGCTTTAACTATAAAGCAGGCCAGAAAGTAAGGCCTATTGATATTTGCATTGTTCACTGCTGCAGAAGGGGACTTCCCTGGTGGCTCAGAGGTTAAAGTGTCTGCCTCCAATGTGGGAGACCTGGGTTCGATCCCTGGGTTGGGAAGATCCCCTGGAGAAGGAAATGGCAACCCACTCCAGTATTCTTGCCTGGAGAATCCCATGGGCAGAGGAGCCTGGTGGGCTGCAGTCCATGGGTTCACAAAGAGTCGGACATGACTGAGTGACTTTACTTACTTACTGCTGCAGAAATAATTTGATGTAAAGATATTTCCTGTCATTAAGATTTTACTCTTAACCCTGCAATGGGCTGTATCTTTATCTGTAAAAATAAGGAAAAGAGCATCAGATTCACCTATCTTAACCAGGTTATTGTGAAGATTAAAAAGTATAAGTTCAGTACTCTGTAAATAGAAAAGTAAAAGTGAAGTCGCTCAGTCGTGTCCAATTCTTTGCGACCCCATGGACTGTAGCCTGCCAGGCTTCTCTGTCCATGGGATTTTCCAGGCAAGAGTACCGGACTGGGTTGCCATTTCCTTCTCCAGGGGATCTTCCCAACCCAGGGACCAACCCGGGTCTCCTGCATTGCAGGCGGATCCTTTACCCTCTATGGGCTTCCACCAGGGAAGCCCATACACAAATGTAAGACACCTTACTAACAGAAGTACTGCTGTTGCTAAGTTACTTGAGTCACGTCCAACTCTCTGCGACCCCAGAGACGGCAGCCCACCAGGCTCCCCTGTCCCTGGGATTCTCCAGGCAAGAACAGTGGAGTAGGTTGCCATTTCCTTCTCCAATGCATGAAAGTGAAAAGTGAAAGTGAAGTCGCTCAGTCGTGTCGACTCTTCGCGACCCCATGGATTGCAGCCTACCAGGCTCCTCTGTCCATGGGATTTTCCAGACAAGAGTACTGGAGTGAGGTGCCATTGCCTTCTCCGAATAGAAGTACTAGATGTACATAAGAAAGGTAATAGGATAAGAACAATTTGCCATTATTTTGATGCCTCAGAATCAGGCATCAAATTCATAACAGAATTATGAATGTTAAGCAGTGTGCTGCATTTCATACAGGATGGTCTTGAGATACATCTAGCTGGGGAGAATCTCTAGATTGCTGTACATTTTCAGTTTTTATATGGTTTTTAATCATTTTAATAGCTAACTCTGTCAGCTTCAATATCTTTACTGTAGCTTCTTTCCCTACTTCTAATTTTCTGCTTTTAATGGACTTATAAACTAGATCCCAAACAATGAGTTTAATATTATACATGTGATAGCCTCAAGAATTCTAATGTGAGAAAAGTGCATTATTTAGGGGACCAGAGCAGGAGCCCTTCTTTTTACTTTCATCTTGGATGAGTTCAGAAAAGTAATGTGTAAATATAACTCACTACCACAGAGTAACTTAAACTCTAAAGGCTTATTGAAATGAAGTATATGGATAAAATTTTATATAGTTTTTTTTATTTTCTGCAAACATTTATCATCAGTTTCTCCCTTCAGTTCGCATTAATATCTAAGTATTTTTAAGAGAACAAAATAATATTCAAGAACAGCTCAGGCAACAATAATACTAGTAATAACTAGTTCTATCTTAAGCATGCTTATTTCTTAACACAATGGTAAAGGGTTATTTAATCTGTTATGATTTACAATGACAATATTATCCTGATAATATACAATAATAATGGTCCAAAACCTGCTAAAGTTATACAGCATCACAGAGCAAATAAAACAGCCCCCAAAAGTACAACTTACACAGTATTAGAGATAGTTATTAGATTAGTAAAGCAATATTGTCTAGGGCTTGCTAAATGGAATTAACTGACTGTATCCAAGTACACCAAATATATCTTATTACCATAATTCAATTTGTAAACATAAAAAAACTCCCAATATTTATTCAAAAGGCCAAGATTCATCAAAGCTGATAAGGTGTCCGGCAACATACTTTGCTATATTCATATGCCACAACCACACTGCTAGGCACCAAAATACCCTCTTGTCAGCCTATAGGCATCTTCACTAAGTTTACATTTTTAATTCTCCCCAACCTGTTTCTAAGACTGGAGAATCTCCTGTCTTTTCTTACGAAGGATCAGAAATTTTAATTAGAAAAAAAGACTAATCCCTTTTTTTGAAGTTCATTTCCTTTCTCATGAAACTTATTTCTAGTTATTATCCTACCCTGCCTACCCACCCAAGACCACTGCACTCAGATCTGTGATACAAGTTCCTACAGTATGGTTGTTATTCTTGGTAAAAGTCTATCAGATCGTGGTAGTCTGGCTCATGTAGCAGAGATGTATACAGTTAAATAGAAAGCTTTGAATACCTCTGAAATATTACTGCTATTCAAACAAATGATTTCTTTTTATGTAATTAGATGAAATTCTTGTGAGTTTTCTCTAGCCTAATTTCAGCACAGATATACTAACACCTTTGGCTCATCTACAACATTCCTCAAAAAGGTTAAAGCTGGTTCCTTTAAAACTCTTTCTTCCCAGAGCAAGGTTTCTAAAATGACCTCTGATATAGCAGGCTCAAGGATCTAAGCTCTAAGTACCTCTAAACCTCTTCAACTGACTAAGTCTCAGTCAGAGAGATAATGGACAGATCAGAAAGAAAAGAAAACAAACATTTCCGTCAGTCTGGTTTCTGGGAGAGGAAAGTAAAATCTGGTTTGCCCTTGATAAGCACCCAACTGGTATAAATGAGACAGAAAGATTTCCTCCTTCATAGAAACAGAAGACAAAGCAGATCAATTTCACTCTCCTGAAAAAGCCAAAGTGTTAGTCGCTCAGGTTTGTCTGAGTCTCTGTGACCCCATGGACTGTAACCCACCAGGTTCCTCTGTCCATGGAATTCTTCAGGCAAAGATATGAAAGTGAGTAGCCGTTACCTTCTCCAGGGGATCTTCCTGACCCAGGGACTGAACCCAGGTCTCCTGCATTGCAAGCAGACAGTTTACTCTCTGAGCCACCAGGGAAGTCCTTTCACTCTCCTACTGGGCCTCAAAGCAGCCTAAGCATCTGCTTAACCTAATGAAAACCATCAAAACCCCACTGAAGAAAGGAAGAGTTGAAAAACAAAGGAGCTAGTCAACTCATTCTTCATCTAAATTAATCATAGTAATAAGGAGAATTGCTATCTTTGTTTCAGTATTCCAAAGTAAGAAACACTGCAAGATTCTTTACACACATAAAGAACCTACAAAATTTCAACAAGCCTGCAAAAAAAAAAGGCATTATTAGCTATCCATATATTATAGATGAAAAAACACTCAGAAAAGTTCAGTAGCTTTCCCAAGGTCAGACAGCTCATCAGTAAAACAATTTTGACTCCAAAGCCCATTGTGCTTTCTTGTCTGTCACTTCCCTTGCTCGGTCAGTTAAAAGAGGGAATTCAGCAAACATCAGACTTTACTTTCCTTCTGTAAGCTTTTGATAACCATCCTGAGCTGAGACATATATTCTGGAATTACAATCAGCTCAAATATTAATCAACTTTTATAATGGCTACATCCTCTGTGTCTTACACTATTACACACTAACATGTTTCAGAATTATTCCTATTGGGCATATTATTCTGTCCCTTTCAGATTTACCTCCCCATTCATACACATTTAGTTAGGAAAAATCTACTGGGCTCATCAGATTGCTAGACTTTGTAAATGGCATATTCATTTCATAGCTAATTTCTCAGGAAACAAGTTTTCTTTGATCAAAGACTGAAAACTACAAAGAGTGTTTATGTTTTAGTAATAAATACTCTAATTAGCATAAAAACAAATCCTTCAAAAGTCTGATCCAAACGCAAACATGTAAAATATCTTCACTCTTTTCTACTAAGGGACTGGTCTGGGTTCATATAATTAATCAATAAATCCTATTACTAGGACTTTTACAACAAAAGAACCCCATAAATTAGGATAACACATCATTAAAATGCCAAAAACCAGAATCCATATAGTTCCTCATGCAGAAACAGGCTTTAAAATAATTTGAAACTATCTCATTTCATGTATGTAAGTCTGAATCATTCATGTATGATAGGTAAATGTATCTGTAGTTAAGATTATATTGTTTTAAATTATATCCTTGTTTTATGTTTCTAAGTTTTACAGAGTTTTATGTATAGTAAAATCATCTATATTAACCTTTGACAGGTTTATACTGGTAAAGGAGATTCATACCTGAGCAATCCACTTGGGAAAAAAGACATGGATCTCACTGTTTTTTAATCATATCTTCCTTTCTCTTTTCTTTGACAAGTTCCACAAATACCACTTATCTTTAGGTGATTCAAAAAAATCTTAAACCAATTACACTAACTTAACTATTTTAGTTTTTGAACATGGTCTAATATTTACTCCAATCTTCACTCACAATAATAATACTCAAATCTTTTTATATCAAAATAGGTCTAACTATGATTCATGTCTAAGTCTTTGTATGTTCCTTTACTTTTTAATTTTAAAATTTAGATCAAAGTAAGCAAGTGCTGCACTCAATTTGCCAGCAAATTTGGAAAACTCAGCAGTGGCCACAGGACTGGAAAAGGTCAGTTTTCATTCCAATTCCAAAGAAAGGCAATGCCAAAGAATGCTCAAACTACCGCACAATTGCACTCATCTCACATGCTAGTAAAGTAATGCTCAAAATTCTCCAAGCCAGGCTTCAGCAATATGTGAACCGTGAACTCCCTGATGTTCAAGCTGGTTTTAGAAAAGGCAGAGGAACCAGAGATCAAATTGCCAACATCCGCTGGATCATGGAAAAAGCAAGAGAGTTCCAGAAAAACATCTATTTCTGCTTTATTGACTATGCCAAAGCCTTTGACTGTGTGGATCACAGTAAACTGTGGAAAATTCTGAAAGAGATGGGAATACCAGACCACCTNAAAGCAGAGACCTACTTTACCAGCAAAGGTCCTTCCAGTCAAGGCTCTGTTTTTTCCAGTAGTCGTGTATGGATATGATAGTTGGACTATAATGAAAGCTGACCACCAAAGAATTGATGCTTTTGAACTGTGGTGTTGGAGAGAACTCTTGAGAGTCCGTTGGACTGCAAATAGATCCAACCAGTCCATCCTAAAGGAAATCAGTCCTGAGTGCTCATTGGAAGGACTGATGTTAAAGCTTAAACTCCAATACTTTGGCCACCTGATGTGAAGAACTGACCTGTTTGAAAAGCTCCTGATTCTTGGCGAGATTGAGGGCAGGAGGAGAAGTCAACAACAGAGGATGAGATGGTTGGATGACTTCACCAGCTCAATGGATATGAGTTTGGGTAATCTGGGAGTTGGTGATGGACAGAGAGGCCTGTCGTGCTGCAGTCCATGGGGAGTCCTTGGGGTCACAAAGAGTCGTACATGACTGAGTGGTTGAACTGAACTGAATAAGGAACCCACTTCAGACCTAGACACACATATAGACTGGTAGTGAGAGGATGAAAAAATATATTACATGCAAATGGGAAGCAAAAGAAAGCTGGAGTAGCAATCCTTATATCAGAAAAAATAGACGTTAGAGAAGATTACAAGAGATAAGGAAGGACACTACATAATGATCAAGGGATCAATCCAAGAGGAAGATATAACAATTGTAAATATCTATGCACCCAGCATAGGAGCAGCTCCACACATAAGACCAACACTGACAGACTAAAAGGAGAAATTGACAGTAACACAATAACAGTAGGAGACTTTAACACCCCACTCACACCAATGGACAAATCATCAAAACAGAAACTTAATAAGGAAATGCAAAGCAATCCTTATATCAGAAAAAATAGACGTTAGAGAAGATTACAAGAGATAAGGAAGGACACTACATAATGATCAAGGGATCAATCCAAGAGGAAGATATAACAATTGTAAATATCTATGCACCCAGCATAGGAGCAGCTCCACACATAAGACCAACACTGACAGACTAAAAGGAGAAATTGACAGTAACACAATAACAGTAGGAGACTTTAACACCCCACTCACACCAATGGACAAATCATCAAAACAGAAACTTAATAAGGAAACGCAAGTCTTAAATGATACATTAAATGACATGGATCTCATTGATCTCTTCAGGACATTTGATCCAAATGAAGAAGAATATACCTTCTTCTCAAGTGCACATGGAACATTCTCCAGGATAGACCACATCTTGGGTCACAAATCAAACCTCAGTAAATTTAAGAAATTTGAAATCGTATTAATCATCTCTGAGTACAATGCTATGAGTCTATATATCAATTACAACAGAAAAACTGTAAGAAACACAAACATATAGAGATTAAACAACATGTTTCTTTTTTTTAGATTTTTTTATTTTTTTGACATTTATTTTTTAATATAAATTAATTTTAATTGGAAGTTAATTACTTTGCAGTATTGTATTGGTTTTGCCATACATCAACATGAATCTTCCACAAATAACCAACAGGTTACTGAAGAAATCAAAAAGGAAATAAAAAAATTTCTAGAAACAAATGACAATGAAAACATGACAACTTGAACCTATTGGATGCAGCAAAAGCAAGTCTATGAGGGAAGTTGATAGCAATACAATCCTACCTCAAGAAACAAGAAAAATTTCAAATAGATAACCTAACCTTACACCTAAAACAACTGGAAAAAGAAGAACAAAACACCCCCCAAAATTAGTAGAGAAGGAAAGAAATCATTCAGATCTGAGCAGGAAAAAATGAAAAAGAAATGAAAAAACAATAGTAAAGATTAATGAAACTAAAAGCTTGTTCTTTGAGAAGATAAACAAAATTGACAAACCTTTAGTCAGACTCATCATGAAAAAAAGAAAGAAGATTCAAATCAACACAATTAGAAATGAAAAAGGAGAGATTACAACAGACAATGCAGAAATGCAAAGGATTATAAAAGACTATAATGAACAACTATATGGCAACAAAATGAATAACCTGGAAGAAATGGAACAACTCTATTACAAGCACTGAAATTGAAGCCATGATCAAAGTCTCCCCAAAAACAAAAGCCCAGGACCAGATGGCCTCACAGGAGAATTCTATCAAATGTTTATAGAAGAGCTAATGCCTATCCTTCTAAAACTCTTTCAAAAAATTGCAGAGGAAGGAACACTTCCTTAAACAACTAGGCATAAAACCACCATATGACCTGGCAATCCCACTCCTAGGCATATACCTTGAGGAAACCAAAATGGAAAAAGACACGTGTCCCATTGTTCACTGCAGCACTATTTACAATAACTAGAACATGGAAGCAACCTAGATGTTCATCGACAGACGAATGGATAAAGAAGTTGTGGTACATGTACACCATGGAATATTACTCAGCCACAAAAACGGACACATTTGAGTCAGTTCTAATGATCTAGATGAACCTAGAACCTATTATACAGAGTGAAGTAAGTCAGAAAGAGACAGATAAATATGGCATTCTAATGCATATATTTGGAATCTAGAAAACGGTCCTGAAGAATTTATTTTCAGGGCAACAGTGGAGAAACAGACTTAGAGAATAGACTTATGGACATAGGGAGGGGAGGAGAGGGTGAGATATATGGAAAGAGTAACATGGAAATCTACATTGGTGGTTTAGTCACTAAGTCATGTCTGACTCTTAAGATCCCATGAACTGTAGCCTGCTAGGCTCCTCTGTCCATGGGATTCTCCAGGCAAGAATACTGGAGTGGGTTACCATTTCCTTCTCCAGAGGATCTTCCCAACACAGGGACTGAACCCATGTCTCCTGCATTGCAGCCAGATTATTTACTGACTGAGTTGCGAGGGAAGCCCCTTACATTACCATATGTAAAATAGATTGCTGTTTGGCTCAGGAAACTCAAACAGGGGCTCTATATCAACCTAGAGTGTTGGGATGGGGAGGGAGATGGGAGGGAGGTTCAAAAGGGAGGGGATATATGTATACCTATAGCTGATTCATATTGAGGTTTGACAGAAAACAATAAAATTCTGTAATGCAATTATCCTTCAATAAAAATATAAATTAAAAAAAAAAAAGGGCAGAGGACCCAAATAGACATTTTTTTTTTCCAAAGAAGACATACAGATGCCCTACAGAATATAAAAAAAAGTGCTGAACATCACAAATAATGAGGGAAATGGGTATCAAAAACACAATGAGATATCATCTCACACATATTAGGATATCTTCTATAAAGACAGTTAACAAATCTTGAGGGTGTGAAGAAAAGGGAGCTCTTTTGTACTGTTGATGTGAAAGCAAATTAGTATAATTATCATGGAAATAGTATGGAGTTTCCTCAAAAGATAAAAAAAAAAGAATTATAATTAATAACATCTATTTCAAGAGGACATTTATGTTAATTCTGATCAATGAAACAGGAAAGAGAACAGAGAAATACACCCATGTGTACATGGTGAGCTAAACTCTGACGAGGGCATTAAGAACACACCATGGGAAAAGGACAGTTTCTTCAATAAATGGTGTTGAAACATTTAACAATTTGAAAATGGGCTAAATCTATAAAACACTAGTTTTCGTGCACTTGAAAACAGTTCAGGCCTGTGATTCCTGAGTAACATTTCAGAGTTTGAATATTTTCTTGCAAATTTGCCTGGTAATGCAAAGTTTAAAGTTCCTTAGGAAGGTCCTAGCCGTAGTTTTCATGGCTGTTTTAGCTGCCCTGCTAATTCTGTTCTGAGGATGCTATCTGAGACATTTATGTGACATTTCTACTCTCCTTTTTGGGAATTAAAACTCTTCTGAGTCCTCTGTGAGTCCTGGAAATAGTTCAACTGCTTTTTCAAGGTGGTTCTTTTTCTGGCTTTAGATGTGTTTTTTGTTTTTGTTTTTTTTTTCCCCCTCAAATGTATATAGTTGAGTACTCTACCAATAGCTTGCAAGGATTTCTCTGCCTTTTTCTGTTATTCTTTCTCTGAAGCCTTTTCTCCTTGTAGACATTTTGGTCCCTGTGAAATGTGATTGGTCACTCAAGCCAGCAAGAATGCCTCACTGTTTGTCCTAATGTTTCCTGAGTTACATCATGAAAATTTCATGGAAGCAATAAGCTGTTGTAGTCATATGGATCACTTTTTCTGTTTCTGTTTATTCAGGAATCACAGGTCTGAACTGCCTGCTGTCAAATGCATGAAAATAAGTGTTTTATAGGTTTAATCCATTTCTCAAATTGTTAAATGAGGGAGTGTTTTCCTATCTTGGCTAGAAACAAAAAGAAATTTATTTGGGATATTTTGCAATTTTGATTTTCAGTTGAAGAATTTTTCTGAAGCTGAATGCTGTATTAATGCAATTGCATATGATTTTTAATCTGAAGCCTATGTGTTTCTCAGATTAAAGAGAAAAAATATCTTAGGAGTAGATAAAAGAATAAAATTTTAGTTTTTTTCAAGTTTACATACTTTTTGGTCTTTTGTATGTTTCAAACATGAGGAAGAATAAACTATTTTTATGAAATGAATGTTTTGTCCCTCCAAAATTCATATGTTGAAGTACTAACCCCAAGTGTGATGGTATTTGGAGACATGATTTTGAGGGGATAATTAGAGTCAGATGAGGTCATGAGAGTGGTGTTCTCATGATGGATAAACATCCTTGTAAAAAGAAAAACCAGAGAGCTTGCTCACTATGTCCTGTGTGCACACATAGAAGAGGTCATGAACACACGATGAAATGGTAGCTACCTGTAAGCCAAAAGAGGAGGCCTTACAACACCTTAATCTCAGATTTTCTAGCCTCTAAAATTGTGAAACATACTTAAGATTAGAGTATGCAGTCTATGGTATTTTGTTAAGGCAGCCCAAGCTAACAAACACAAATATTAATACGAAAATTTACATAAATAAGATTGTAACTTTTTCTATCAGGAGCATGTTACAATGAGATTAACAGATTTGAAGCTCAAAAATAGTCTATGTATTTAGATGAAGTAGGTGTGTGTGACTGTGTGTGTATGTTTGTGTGTGTATTTAAATGGGAATTAATCCTTCCCTGAGCAAGGAGAAGTGAATTCTGGATCTGCCATTTTTTTAAAAAAAAAATTAAGTTTATTTATTTTAATTGGAGGCTAGTTACTTTACAATATCGTATTGGTTTTGCCAGACATCAACATGAATCCACCACAGGTGTACATGTGTTCCCCATCCCAAACCCGCCTCCCACCTCCTTCCCCATACCATCCCTCTGGCTCATCCATTTTTTATAAGAAAATGTTGATCAAGTGAGTTAGGCTTTAGAATTTTTGGCTATATGAACTGACACTATCACACATCAGTTGCAAGATCATGTATAAGTTAAAGTCTCTCATCTGTTAAAATGAAAAATAATACTAGTTTTTATCACATAAGTTTTTTTGAGTATCCAACCTAGAGACCATATTGAAAAGCAGAAATATTAGTGTGCCAACAAAGGTCCGTCTAGTTGAGGCTATGGTTTTTCCAGTGGTCATGTATGGATGTGAGAATTAGACTATAAAGAAAGCTGAGAGCCAAAGAATTGACGCTTTTGAACTGTGGTGTTGGAGAAGACTCTTGAGAGTCTTATTTTGAAAATAAAACACTTAATATTAGACATATTAATTTATCAATGATTTTATTGATTATTTGTTCACTACTATGCTGCTGTGGACAAAGTAAGTTATATAACCTGTCTAAATTTTATTTTATCTCTAAAACTGATAAGGATTCTTATCTTTAAAAACTCAAGGAAAAAGCAGATTGTAATAATTAATCTGATTTGATTCAGAGTATATGTTAATAAGTATTACTTTAATTAAAATACTTTTACTGGTTCTATTTTTGATAATTTAGATTTAACTTTATTGTTCCAAAATATTCTCATCAAAAGTTCTTTAATGTGTGTGTGTAGTATTTTTCCCTAGGAACATATCATTTCTTGTTTTCTTAGAGATGCAATATCAAAATTAACTGTATTTCAATACATTAATTTTTCATTCTGGTGAAAAAACTGACAATAAATAGTTTATTTAAAGATGACAGGGTTAGGCCATTTGGAATTGTGTAGGTTTGGACGGTGAAGAAAGCTGAGCACCGAAGAATTGAACTTTTGAACTGTGGTGTTGGAGAAGACTCTTGAGAGTTCCTTGGACTGCAAGGAGATACAACCAGTTCATTCTGAAGGAGATCAGCCATGGGTGTTCATTGGAAGGAATGATGCTAAAGCTGAAACTCCAGTACTTTGGCCACCTCATGCGAAGAGTTGACTCATTGGAAAAGACTGATGCTGGGAGGGATTGGAGGCAGGAGGAGAAGGGGACGACAGAGGATAAGATGGCTGGATGGCATTACTGATTCAATGGCGGTGAGTTAAAGTGAATTCCGGGAGTTGGTGATGGACAGGGAAGCCTGGTGTGCTGCAATTCATGGGGTCGCAAAAAGTCGGACACGACTGAGCGACTGAACTGAACTGAGGTAGAAATTTCCTAGTATCAATTTTAATTAAGATACCGTTTTCCAAAAATAGTGAACGAGCATTATTTCTAATGATAGAAATAATCAAAATTTCAAATTCAACTAATAGGACAGAATAACAATCATGTATTGGTTTTCTGAATTTCAGCAATCTATTAAATTTGTAGTTGGAAGTTGTTTAGAGTAGATTTCATAAACAATATACTGCTAAGCAAACTGTGTATCAGATATAATTCTAAAAGCATCATTCACAGTATATTAAACTTTATTTTGAGAAAATTGTAGTGCAGTGGGAAGGAATAACACAGAAAAAAATCTCATGTACACTTTCCCCAGTTTTTCCCAATGGTATCTTGCAAAACAAAAGTACAATACAGAACCAGTGTATTGATAGTGACACAGTCATGATTCAGAACATTTTCATTAGCATGAGAATCCTTCACATTGGTTCTTTTAGAGACACTTACTTCTCTCCCATCTCCATCCCTCCTTCATCCCTAGTAAACAGCAATATGTTCTCCATTTTTATAAATTTGTCATTTCAGGAAAATGGACTTGTACAGTATGCAACCTCTAGAGATTAACTCAGCCTAAGTCTATGGTGAGCTGTCTAGGTTCCTCTCTTTTTATTGTTGAATGGTACTGCCTGATACTGAGTTTCCACAGTTCATTCAACTATCCCCTCACTGAAGGACATCTGGATTGTTGTTAAATTTGGGCTGTTGTGAATAACACTGCTGTAAACATTTGTGTTAGGTTTTTGTGTGAATGCAAGTGCTTATTTTTCCAGGATAGGTATGTACATTTCAAGGTACTATGACAATTGCATTTTTTTTTTTAATAGAGTGAATTTGTTATTTTAAACTCCCATCCGCAATGAACAAAAGGTCCAGTCTCTCTGCATTCTGCTCAGCATTTGGTATTTTCATTATTTCTTGTTTAAGTCAATATGATACATGAGTTGTGATTACTCATTGCCCCTTTAAGTTGAATTTCACTAGTGACTAAGATGTGGATCATCTTTTCAAGCAGTTCTTTACTATCTGAATGTTTCTTTTGGTAAAATAGCTCTTTATATCTTTCCCTTTTTTCCAGTTAGATTGTTTGATTTTCTTTCTTTTTATTGCTCAAGTTTCAGAGTTCTTATGTATTCTGGATACTAGTCCTTTGTCAGATATGTGTTTTATAAATAATTTTCCCTCTTCTGTATCTTTTCATTTTGTAACAGGAACTTTTGTGCATCAAAAGTTTTTAATTTTGATAAAGTTCAATTTAAAAAATTTTAATTTTATGTACTATTACGCTCTGATGTCATGTGTAAGAATTCTTTCACTAGATCTTAATGCCAAAGGTTTTCTCTTATGTTTTTTATGCTTTATAGCTTTACACTTTCCATTTGTCTGTCATCTATTTTGAATTTATTGATACATAAAGCATTTAATTCCTTGGACATTACTGTGTATGCTCCATTCTCTGTGTATATTTTATTTATTTGTTTGTTTTTGATTGCTTAGTTACTCTAATTTTAAGAAAAGAATATTAGTAGTAAAACACAGACTATGATTATGGATCATTAAATAAATAATTGAAAAGCTTTTATATATATTGCTTTTCAGCAAAATTTTTAATATCTGAGGTCATCTGCTTTCATGAAGGGATCATATAATTTTTGTAATATAACTGGTCCTCTATGGTTTAAATGTGCAGTTGAATAACACAGCTTTTATGGTTAAAAAGTTTTGAAGCAGAATGAATTTTTTTTTTCTTTGAAGAAACAATTTTGCTACAGTCAATTAAATTTTAAGATGTAAAGCTCAGTTCAATAAACATACAATGCTAAATCCACCATGTTAGAAGAAAGTTGGTTTTATTTTTAACACTCTTCCCCCATATGTTGGTCAGTTACAGATATTACAAACGAAACCAAATTAATGGAAGACATTTGAATGCAAAGACTGAAGAGGAGGCTTAAGTTTTTTTGTTTTGTTTTTTAATTTTAACAGTAGAATATTAAGCTCTAACAAAAATTACTTTAAAAAAGGAGCACTGTGCTTTTTTTCTTTCCAAAATCATCTTAAATTAATAAAATAAGATTAACTTTAAGATTATAATTATCTGCTTCCAGTTTTGGTTTCCTACCATAATGCTTGGAGAACAGCCATTATTATTTTGTGAATTACTTCTCAGCCAGGATACTCAATGTTAATATCAATTTTTTCTCATCTGGAATCAAATTATTCATCACTGGTTTTTATTTTATATAGATTCTTGGTGAATTTTATAATAAATATTTGAGAAAAATAAACAAATGAAGATATACTCATTAATTTATGCCAAGGAAATAGGCATTTTATGACAAATCTGCATTACTGAACACTTCGACTTTTCAAGGCATCCGTCCAATAATTCAACTGAGAGTATAGAAGCAGTTTAAAAAACAGACATGTGCTTTAAATAATGACTATAATCATAATTTTTAAAATTGAGGTTTAAAATTCAATCTATCTTAAAGTTTCTTCCCTTCATCTCTCATTTTGAAGGGAAAAAGTTAAATGTTAAATAGTTTTCTACCAACAGTGAGTTGGTTAAGTCAATGGAACATCCATATAATATAATACTGTGCAAACTTTAATTAGAGAATGTCTGTGTCAATGTTATTAAGATTTGAAAATAATGAAACAGAATGTAGGAAATGATGCAATTTAGATTGCAAACATCAACCTATTGTTCCATCAACCTACTTACCTGTTTATCATCTACATATATGTAATATATACAAAGAAAATAACATATATCCTTGAAAGAGATATTATAAGGTGTTAGTGGTAATCTAGATGTGAGGGGTGGGGTGGATGAAGTCTGGGTAGACAAAGAAACTCAAGGAGAATTTCATTTCCTACTTTCTGTAGTTAAATACAAGTTGAATACTTTATCATTTAGCAGGCATTTTTTTATAACTAGAAATTTTATTTTAGAAAAGAAAACAGAATAGAGATATTTATTGTAGCTTTGTGGAAATTAGCTTTATTTCTAGTGTCTGTAATTGTAGTGTTTGAATCAACTTTTTAAAAAATGCTACTAACATCTGGAAACAATCAGGATGCTCTCTTTATTCTTATTAATGATATTAAACAATAACTTTATTCTGAGTGAAACATGAGATAGTAAGAGGAATCAGAGCCACATGGAATTGATATATTTATTTTGTATGCCTGTTTTCAAAGGTGTATCAGGGGAATACTCAGACAGTGAAGATAAGGAACTTTCAGGAGGAAGGTAGATTTGTCTGAGCAGAATAGAATCAAGAGGAGAAATAAGATTAAGTAAACTTCAGGGTTTACTTTTCTCCCCAGAGGCAGCATGCCAAGCCTACTTAATTTAACAGCAAAGCACTCAGTATAATGATGCATTTTCATAAATGTGTATTAGAGTGGACTGGGGGAATCCCAATCAGTGAATTAGTGGTACCTTACTCTCCTTAGCAATTTTGCCTGACATAATTGTACTTAATATAATCCAGAAGACTCTTCTAAAATCTAGTTTTGGAAACATTGTGGACGTTTAATATTGAGGATGACAAATATTCTTCACTTTGTTTTGTCCCAGATATTGTGGTGACATTTTTGCTCATTGCCTTTGTAAGCTTTCTCCCCAAGCATCTGATTCTACGTTTATAAAATCTACTCTTCAGGCTTCCCTGGTGGCTCAGAATTTAAAGCATCTGCCTGCAATGTGGGATCCCTGGGTCGGGAAGATCCCCCGGAAAAGGAAATGGCAAACTACTCCATTATTCTTGCCTGGAGAATCCCATGGATGGAGGAGCCTGGTGGGCTACAGTCCACGGGTTCACAGGAGTCAGACATGACTCAGCGACTTCACTTTCACTTTTCAAGTCTACTCTAGGCTCTTCTCTTGACTTCTTCACTTGTCTCTTTTTCTGACAATTTTGACATGGTCCTCCTCCATGTCTCAGGACGCTCCACACCCTAAACCAAAGTTTCAGATATGCAGAATTTCTCTTTGTGCCCAGTCCTCCAACTCTGCATCTTAGCACTGTCATCTTTCTTTTGTTTTTACAAACTAATTAACTGTAGAATTTTACCCTCAAATTCTACACCGTGTATCATTAAATGGCAGAAGAAATCCCAACCTTGTCTGGCAGGTATGTTTTTTGTTTAATGACATGGAGAGTGTTTTTGTTTGTTTAGTTGAGCCAACAAAAGACCAGTATTTAACATAAAGTTTGCTGAATTGTTTGGAGTATTGAGGGAAAACATATAAGCAATAAGCAGGAAATATGTCATCAGTGGATCCCAATCTTAGCCCTAACCACAGTTGTGTGATGCTGAGTAGCATCAGCTCCCTTTATGTAATCCCTTTCCACATGGTGTCCATCATTCCCTTTTGTCTAAAATCTATTAATTGTGCTCATTTGTGCCTGTTTGCTACCTAAAAACACTTGATTGAATTTGTGACCATTTGCAATCTATCAAACACTTTCTGAATACATTCATTTTTATGGAGGAATAAGAGGCAGAGAAAAAGATTGTCTTAGCTTTGCTGTTTGCATTCTTCTCCTAGATCACAGTTTTAAGGTAAAGGAAGGAATATTAAGCTTGGGGCATGTTAGATTCAGTGAAGGTTTTTGAGTTATAATCATTTATGAAAGTTACCAAGTTCTGAAAGTCAGTCACATGAAAGACAATCATCTTTACATATACAGTTGTCAAAAATCAAGTTTCTATCTACAGAGTCAAGTTTCTATTTACAGAGTAAGAAACCATAGGCAAAGCTTTAGGAGATCACTAAAGGCAAACTTTAGAAAGATTTCTTGGCTCTCAAGTTGTTGTCTATGCATTTACTCAATACTGTTAGCTATCTATACCAAAAGGTCTATCTCCTACATTTGAGCCCTTAAATATATACTCATATCCTTCTCTGCCAAATTCACAGTCATAGCTTTACTTTAAAGTCATGTTAAAGAAAACATAAGATCCATCTCTTTGTCATATTTGAAAAATTTATACCTTTACTTTTTTCAGTTGGATTAGGCACCTTTGGAGACAATTTCTCTTTTAAGTCAGCTTTAGGCAGATAGATATTCAATGCATAAGTGATAGCTTATCATGATGCATGTCAGTTATTTCTTTGATTTGAACTTCTGTAATCACATAGTTTTGGAGATTTCTTAAGACAAATCTCTAAAACTATGAGATCATAAAAGTGTGGCAGGCAATCGTGAAACCAGTAACTTCTCATTTGAAGGTGCATTTTAATGCAATGTTTTGAAAGACATTTTCACTGCTAGTAAATTATAATTTTAAGTTAAATTGCAATCTGCCATTCCATAGTGCAAATAATTTAATTGAATTAATAGATGTGAAATATAGCCAATATCACACACAGGCAATGACCTGAAAGTAATTGTTACCCTTAAACTTGGTAATTGCAAAATTTATTTTGAAATCAAGAACAAAACGCATCTTAATTTTAAACTTATTCAATAGTCCCAATAATATGAAAGTGTAGAAAGACACGTTAGAAATGAGTGCATATGGAAAATTTTTAACTCTCTTATAAGTGTATAGGAAATTATTTCATAAACAGTATTGGCACTGGTTTTGATTTCTAGTTCCATGTCTTTCTATCTGTGCACTAGATACTTGGCTTTTCTTGAGTTTTAATTGTCTCATTTTAAAAAATAAAGAGTAATAATATAACCTGAGAATTAACTGTTATATTTAAATCACTTTGGTATTTAAATCACTTTTGTATTTAAATGCTTTTATATTTAAAGCAAGAGGCACCTAATAGGTTACAAAGCAACAAATGCTATTATATTTTTAAAAGTAGATTTTAAAATAAGTTTTTTAAATTTTTGATTTGATGATTAAAAATGAGTAAGGATTTCCCATTGAAATTCAAACTTTTCATTGAAAAAATTGCTAGCTTTTCATTCACAAAGACACATTCAATGTTCTCTGTATTGTTACTCCCCAGTCACGTATTGCCTTCATACAATACAAGTTTTTCTCCTGGAATCAGAACATTTAATTTTGACAGTGACCAAAGCAGGCCATTGCCGCTTCAGTTCAGTTCAGTTGCTCAGTCGTGTCCGACTCTTTGCGACCCGATGAATCGCAGTATGCCAGGCCTCCCTGTCCATCACCAACTCCCGGAGTTCACCCAGACTCACGTCCATTGAGACCATGATGCCATCCAGCCATCTCATCCTCGGTCGTCCCCTTCTTCTCCTGCCCCGAATCCCTCCCAACATCAGGGTCTTTTCCAATGAGTCAACTCTTCGCATAAGGTGCCCAAAGTACTGGAGCTTCAGTTTTAGCATCATTCCTTCCAAAGAAATCCCAGGGTTGATCTCCTTCAGAATGGACTGGTTGGATCTCCTTGCAGTCCAAGGGACTCTCAAGAGTCTTCTCCAACACCACAGTTCAAAAGCATCAATTCTTCGGCGCTCAGCCTTCTTCACAGTCCA
>SJXQ01004307.1:333903-365218 GCA_006408695.1 Aepyceros melampus
TTCTTGCTATTCTTTGGAACTCTGCATTCAGATGCTTATATCTTTCCTTTTCTCCTTTGCTTTTCGCCTCTCTTCTTTTCACAGCTATTTGTAAGGCCTCCTCAGACAGCCATTTTGCTTTTTTGCATTTCTTTGCCATGGGGATAGTCTTGATCCCTGTTTCCTGTACAGTGTCACAAACCTCATTCCATAGTTCATCAGGCACTCTATCTATCAGATCTAGACCCTTAAATCTATTTCTCACTTCCACTGTATAATCATAAGGGATTTGATTTAGGTCATACCTGAATGGTCTAGTGGTGTTGCCCACTTTCTTCAATTTAAGTCTGAATTTGGCAATCAGGAGTTCATGATCTGAGCCACAGTCAGCTCCCGGTCTTGTGTGGTCATGTTGAAGATGAAAGTTTCTTTTATTCCCCCTTTTATCTAAAGAATATTGATGAAGAAGGAGGAAGGGGAAATGGAAGATGGAAAGGAAGAAAGAAGAGAAAGAGACTCCTCCAAAATAGTTTTGCAATTCAAATGCTAAATTAAGATATAATTTTTTTCCTGTCCTAGATTTTGTAAGTTTTGTGGATAGTTCTCTACATAGAGTTTGAAAGTGAAAGTGAAAATCGCTCAGTCATGTCCAACTCTTTGTGACCCCATGCACTACACAGTTCATGAAATTTTCCAGTCCAGAATACTGGATTAGGTAACCATTCCCTTCTTTAGGGGATCTTACCAACCCAGGGACGAACCCAGGTCTCCCGCAGTGCAGGCAGATTCTCTACCAACAGAGCCACAAGGGAAACCCCTATATATAGTATATCAGAGAGCAAATGAGTCCCTTGCTTTTTTTTTTTTTCTTTATGACTACATTACTTCCCACTGAACATGCAGATTGATGTGTGCCAACCAGACCTAAGATACCAGAGAGAATGTAGAATATTGTCTGATGCAATTTGGAACTGTTACTGTGAAGCCATCATTGAAGATTTGAGCTCATTGTAATTTATATATATATATATATATGTATATATATACACATATACATACATACACATATATATATTTGAACAGGTCAGGGAAACTAGGAGAACAAAAGTTACTTGAATTGAATTGCCTGATGAAGACTAATGACAACAATGGATTCAATATATGAGAAGTTTATCTGTACTAGGAAGTGTGTGACTGTTTAGTCTGGCAGACTCATTAGGCCTAATACTGAGCTCGGGTAAATCTGTTTTTTGCTTTTACATCAATACAGCCTTTTAACATAGAATACCCTGTTTCATTGGAAAATCATGCTCATCTATTTCCACAGCTGATGTCAGGAATTGACAACAAGATAAATTACTCTGGTAATGAGGTTACTGTAAAAAAAGACTACATATGTAGTGGTTCAGAGAACTTAGTCTAGAACTGACTGCTTGATTTCAAATTCCAGCTACATCTTTTATTAACTGTGTATCCTTGAGCAAGTTATTCAAATTTCTGTGCCTCAGTTTCCTCACTTAAAGTGGGCATAATAGTACCAATTCTATAAAATTGCTGGTAACTAAAAGAATAATAAAATTTTGGATTAGTGCTTACACACAGAGGTTTATGAAAGTTATGTACTATTATGCTTGACCCAGCTAGTTTGCTTCCTTTCACAAATACATATATGCAGCTGAACAGTTGTATTAATCTTATTAATCTAATCACTTTTATTTACTATCTCTGTGTGTGTGTGTGTGTGTATTAGTCACTCAGTTGTGTCTGACTCTTTGTGACCCCATGGACTGCAGTCTGCCAGGATCCTCTGTCCATGGAATTCTCCAGGCAAGAATACTGGAGTGAGTAGTCATTCCCTTCTTCAGGGATCTTCCTGACCCAGGGATTGAACCTAGGTCTTCTGCATTGCAGGCAGACTCTTTAGCGTCTGAGCCATTTACTGTCTGCTCGGTAGCAAAAAACTTCAGACTTACTGTTGGTACCTCTTTTTTTCTCACTTAATATGTCCAAAGCATTGCCAAGTCCTATCAACAGTAATTTTCTTAAAAATTAGCAAACTTTTACATATGGTCACTTTTTTTTCATTGCCATCAAAATCTTCTCTGCCTCAGCCTCTGTCATATCTCATGTAGATAACTAGACTAGCTTGTTAAATGATCTCCCAAATCCGTACTTGATATTGTCATATTTATTCTTTACATTACAGCCCAAGTTACATTTTTAAAATGCAAATCATGTCATGTGTCTGTTGGCCAGTTTCTGCTATACTCCACAATGCCTTCCTATTACCCCAGGGAGAAAGATTTAAATCTTTGACATTGCCTACAAAACCCTGCATGAGTGGTTTCAACTTCTTCAGATTAATTTCAACTTTTCTTCCTCTTTTCCCTGTACTTCAGCAATCCTGGACTTTTAGTCCCTCAAATCGTCTATGTACTTTCCTGCCCCAGAATATTTGCACATATTTCCCCTCTGGAATAAATTATTCTGCTTGCCATCCATCTCACATTCATTTTTTGGTGATCTGTTGTACAGATTCAGGATAAGTCATCCTCACAATCTCTTACTCTATCGAGACCCTATTCCTATCCTTCTTAACACTTGGATCGGGTTGTAAACTGACATTGGTTCATGTAGTTATTTAATTCATCTCATATTGTTTTCATCACTATTTTATCTCCAAACTTTATTGCACATTTTGCACCATAGTGACAGGTTCAGTGAATGTCGAACTGTAACCTATTTTCTTAAATCATGCATTATACCTGGGGTCAGGGGACCTGTGTTCTCATCTGAAATCTCTTATAATTTGGTGCATGGTCCTTTCAGGAGACTTGGGTTCCAAGTGTTCATTTATTGCTTAACTTTGGGCAAGTTACTTTACTTGCCTTGAGGATATTTATCTCCTAAAGAAGATTCTTTCCCAGTTGTCATGGATATAAAATGAGACACCATGTATGAAAGTTCTGGATAAGTGCATTGTGCTTTTATAGAGTGTAAGTTATTAACAATTAAGGGCTGGCTATGACCTAGATTGTTCCAACCAGAGATAGCTCAGTTCTCATTAAAGCTTGATGACATTGTCTTCCCTAAGAGTTTTTAAAAATCTTTTTAACATTTCTCTAAAATAGATTTTTGAAAGTAGGCCAAGGCCTCCAATAGTTGTACTAGAGTAAAAACACTGTTGTACTACAAAATACAAAATTTAAAAGTTCAGAAGGTATTACAGACATAAAATAATACAATATCCTTCATAATATATACCAACTGGACATTTTCCTTGGTGAATAGTGTTAGAATTTCAGTTTATACCTAATACTAGATTAAGTGAAAAGATCAATATATAACTAGTAATATCCTTATAAACCTGTAGGTATGCAATTTGATGAGCTACCATACGTGTGTGATCGCAGTCCATTAGCAATTGGCTAATGAGTGAACTTTTCTGATGTCACCATTTATATTTTAAATTTTAAATATTCTTTAATTTAGCTGACATCTAAGCCTTTGCCAGAATTTTATCCTGTTCTTGGAACTTTACTCTCAAGTCTAATTATTTTTAGTAACATGCTGATGTTCCAAAGCATTTAAAGATACTATTAAATCAACAAAACAACCACTAGGTAATAAAAAAGTGTCAGTGTGAGCATGATGCATTATTTTATTTATCAATAATAGATATCAGTTTATTTGATAACATTAACTACAATGTTCATTGCTCAGGATTTCTTAATCAGTAGAAAATTATAATTTATGTATTAAAAATCTGTGAAAATGGTATTTTTTACAGATGATTTTCCTGGGGTATTATCCACTTAGTTTTTGCCAAATTCTGAATCACATAGATTAAAAGAACAGAAATTGAAAATCTGAAGAGAAATAATCTGAATAGCATTATCAAACTGATAAATCCCAGATTGATGACATTAAGGATGATCACCCAGAGGGATGAGGGAGATATTAAAAGGAACCTGAGGCATTTTCCTGTAATATCTTCAAAATGACAAATCATTAGAGTCTTACAAATTGAGTTTATTTGGCACCTGGAAAAGCTCTCTTTCATATTAAGAAGGCAAAACAAGACACTTTAAACCTGAAGACCAAGTAAAATAGTTTTCTTTGGCATTGCTAATTCAGGGGAGGATAAATATAGAAAGTTACTTGGAAAAAAACACAATGTTTACTACAAAACTGAACACATAAAGCAGCTTTGGAGAAAAGCAATCAGTACTTTGATGAGATATTTGTTAGAAGTTATTATAAGACAGAACCACATATTATTCTAACTTCTCTTTGTTATGTCATGTATATTATATGCATATTAAAGTTGTTCTTGATGAGGATTTGGATTATGGTGACAAGTATGAAGCAATTCTCTTATATTTGGGATTCAAAGAGATGATTGTATCGAAGTAATTTTAAGAAAAAAATGGATGCTTTCTACTTGACACTTTCAAAGTATTATTTCAGGTGCAATGGTAAGCTGCGTCCAGGTTGTGGGTTCTATTAGGTAAAGGTTAAAAAGGAAAACAACTGACTGGTTCAAAACTGGGAGAGGAATATGACAAGGCAGTATATTGTCACCCTGCTTATTTAACTTACATGCAGAGTACATCATGCAAAATGCTGGGCTGGATGAATCACAAGCTGGAATCAAGATTGCCAGGAGAAATATCAACAACCTCAGATATGCAGATGATATCACTCTAATGATAAGGGTGAAAGAGGAGAATGAGAAAGGTGGCTTAAAACTCAACATTCAAAAAACTAACATCATGGCATCTAGTCCCATCACTTCATGTCAAATAAAAGGGGTGGGGGGAAATGGACATAGTGGCAGATTTTATTTTCTTGGGTTCCAAAATCACTTTTAAAAATCAGTTTCTTAGGTGGCACAGTAGTAAAGAATCTGCTTACCAATGCAGGAGATGGGTTTGATCCCTTGGTGAGGAAGATCCCCTGGGGGAGGAAATGACAATCCACTCCAGTATTCTTGCCTGGAAAACTCCATGGACAGAGGAGTCTGGCAGGCTACAGAAAAGTTGGACAGGACTTAGAAACTAAGCATACATAGCAGTACATAAGAATTCCAGTTTCTCTATGTGTTTGCCAGCACTTGTTATTTTCTGCTTTTTTGTTTCATTTCTGTTGTTGTTGTTTTTGTTGTTGATCTTTTATTTTAACAAAGCAATATTTGTCATTGCTAGTTTAAGAAATCCATGTTTTTTTAATCCAGAAATTGGCCTCTGCCTTAGCTCTCTAATTTTTAAAAATGGAGTGCCTTCTTAACAGATGAGGACTGATATTTTGATGTGATTTTTCTTTGTATTTCACTGATAATTAGTGATGCTGAGCATCTTTTTCATCTACCTGGCCATTTGTGTATTTTCTTATATGAATCATATATTAACTAATATAATATCAAAAAATATTTTGTAATTCAATATTTAGTGTGCACTCATGGGTGTGAAGATCATGATTATGCTACCAATATCAGTGATTCTTCAAAATTAAGTGATATGATGATTAACATTTATTCTGGTTCTTTATTTTTCACTATTTTTGGTCAGATTTTTAAATGCTGACTAATGTATCATTATATATAAAAGTTTTAATTTTGCACATTGGTTTGTTATTTGAGAAAGCATACAAAAACATCATGAAATCATATGAGTGTTATATATTTGAAAAACAGTTAAGAATAAAATTATTGCATTGAAATTGAGAAGGTATATAATTGGACCTTGAGGCAATAACTAATTAAACTGATCTTTTATTTTAACAAAGCAATATATGTCATTGCTAGTTTAAGAAATCCATGGTTTTTTAATCCAGAAGTTGGCCCCTGCCTTAACTCTAATTTTTAAAAATGGAGTGCTTTTAGGCTTGTTATAAGTCATAAATGATATAGCATATAATACACTTTGTATTTTCTTTGCAAATAGTAAATATAAAACTCTTAATTGTAAATACAAGATGCTAACTAAATTAGTTTAATGAGTTATGTTAGGCAAAAGTATATATTTATGGTCTTAGTATAATTTCCATATTTATTATTTAATTACACTACTGAAATATATTGAAGAAACACTAACAAATTTATTAAAACATAGTCTATTTCATTGTTTAACATTTATTATTTTTTAAAATTATAAAAATAAAACCATTATTATTTTTTTTAAATTATAAAAATAAAACTATAGCACATGATAAAGGTAACTAAAAATGAACAGTTCTATAATAAAATAATTCATCTAGAGCCAGACAACCTGGAATGTGAAGTCAAGTGGGCCTTAGGAAGCATCACTATGAACAAAGCTAGTGGAGGTGATGGAATCCCAGTTGAGCTATTTCGAATCCTGAAAGATGATGCTGTGAATGTGCTGCCCTCAATATGCCAGCAAATTCAGAAAACTCAGCAGTTGCCACAGGATGGGAAAGGTCAGTTTTCATTCTAACCCTAAGAAAGGCAATGCCAAGGAATGTTCAAACTACCACATAATTGCACTCATCTCACACACTAGCAAAGTAATGCTCAAATTTCTCCAAGCCAGACTTCAATAGTACATAAACCGAGAACTTCCAGATGTTTGAGCTGGATTTAGAAAAGGCAGAAAAATCAGAGATCAAATTGCCAACATGCGTTGGATCATTGAGAAAGCAAGAAAATGCCAGAAAAAGATCTACTTCTGCTTTTTATTGACTATGGAAGCCTTTAATTGTGTGGATCACAACAAACTGGAAAATTCTTGAAGGGATAGGAATACCAGTTCACCTTACCTATCTCCTGAGAAATGTGTATGTAGGTCAAGAGGCAACAGTAGAATCAGACATGGAACAACAGACTGATTCCAAATTGGGAAAGGAGTACGTCAAAGCTGTATATCGTCACCCTGCTTATTTAACTTATATGCAGAGGACATCATGAGAAATGCTGGGCTGGAAGAAGCACAAGCTGGAATCAAGATTACCAGGAGAAATATCAACAACATCAGACATGCAGATGGCACCACCCTTATTTCAGAAAGTGAAGAACTAAAGAGCATTTGATGAAAGTGAAACAGGAGAGTGAAAAAGCTGCTCTAAAGCTCAGCATTCAAAAAACTAAGATCATGATATCCAGTCTCATCACATCATGGCAAATAGATGGGGAAACAATGAGAGACTTTATTTTGGGGGGGGCTCCAAAATCATTGCAGATGGTGATTGCATCCATGAAATTAAAAGACACTTGCTCCTTGGAAGAAAAGTTATGACCAACCTGACAGCATATTAAAAAGCAGAGACATTACTTTCCCAACAAAGCCCTGTCAGGAGCTGCTTTAGGCATTACTGACAAAATGGAGGCATGGCCCCAAATCCCTCTCCTCATCACACAGGCACAGCCCTGGGATGAAGAAGTTAGGCCTTGTGATTCTGACTCTTTCTTTCCTTTCTTCGGTTGAGTTGGCTGGAAACAATGTTAAGGTGCTTGAGAGAACATGAGAAAGCACAAAGCCTTCTGCAGTTGTGCCCAGAAAATAATCTATAACCACTGACATTTGTTCAAGGATCTTTATAAAGAATGTCCCAGGATGAGCATGCAGGCTGCAGCTTGAGGCCATGGGAAGGATTGTTTTCTGAGACCTGTTTGTGAGGGGAATGTTTATGGCAAAAGAAGTTTGCTGGGCTTAGGGTTTAGGAATAATTAAGAATAGCTAGAAGCCTTTTTAGGAGAGAGTGATCTTAAGATGCTATGGGAGAACAGGATTTAGAAAGATAAGAAATAAACTGAGGAATGTGGCATGAGTTACAATGTAATCACAAGGTAAGTGTAGGACACAAAAGAGAAAGTAGATAATAGATAGTAAAGCCGATTCTGAGAGAATTGCTGAAGCAGGAACTCTGCTTGTAGGACAACAATCATTTCTGGAGACAGTAAATCTGGGTGGGGAAAACTAAAAATGTCAAACCTCTGGCCTAGTGCTTTTGTCAAAGTACAAAAGAAAACTTGAAGCTTGAAATAAGCATGTAGTTCCATACTATGAGTTAGAGGCTACATCATCATCCACCGACACCACTCACCCCTTCAGGCTGATTCCCTGGCTGCTGGAGCTGGACTCTGGCAAAGTCCATCTGGTCAAAGTTATGGTTTCTCCAGTAGTCATGTATGCATGTGAGAGTTGGGCTGTAAGAAAGCTGAGTGCCAGAAAATTGATGCTTTAGAACTGTGGTGTTGGAGAAGACTCTTGAGAGTCCCTTGCACTGCAAGGAGATCCAACCAGTCCATCCTAAAGGAAATTAGTCCTGAATATTCATTGGAAGGACTGAATCTCCAGTACATTGGCCACCTGATGAGAAGAACCAATTCGTTTGAAAAGTCACTGGTGCTGGGAAAGATTGAAGGCAGAAGGAGAAGGGGATGACAGATGATGATATGGTGGGATGGCATCACCAACTCAATGGACATGAGTTTGAGCAAGCTCTGGGAGTTGCTGATGGACAGGGAAGCCTAGCGTGATGCAGTCCATGGGGTTGCAAAGAATCAAACATGACGGAGTGACTGAACAGAACTGAACTGATAAATAAAAAGCTGAATTTCTCTTTTTAATTCCCCCTTGATACTCCCAAAGTAACTTGAGTTCATTTATATTCTTTTTTTGTTTAGAAAAACATTCATACAAATGTATACGTCTTCATTTTTCTCTTTGCTTTGCTTTTTAAAAACTAATGCAGATGATGATGAGATGGTGGGATGGCATCACCAACTCAATGGACATGAGTTTGAGCAAGCTCTGGGAGTTGCTGATGGACAGGGAAGCCTAGCGTGATGCAGTCCATGGGGTTGCAAAGAATCAAACATGACTGAGTGACTGAACAGAACTGAACTGATAAATAAAAAGCTGAATTTCTCTTTTTAATTCCCCCTTGATACTCCCAAAGTAACTTGAGTTCATTTATATTCTTTTTTTGTTTAGAAAAACATTCATACAAATGTATACGTCTTCATTTTTCTCTTTGCTTTGCTTTTTAAAAACTAATGCAGAAATGTTATGTATGCTACTCTTTATTTCACCCCAGGGCCACATAAGGATTTAATTCATTCTCTCTTTCTCTCTCTCTCTCTTTTTTTTTTAAGTATTCTAAACTACCACACAATTGCACTCATCTCACATGCTAGTAAAGTAATGCTCAAAATTCTCCAAGCCAGACTTCAGCAATACATGAGCCATGAACTCCCTGNAGAATACTCTACCCAGCAAGAATCTTGTTCATATTTGACAGAAATAAAAAGCTTTACAGATAAGCAAATGTTAGGAGATTCAGCGCCACAAAAACAGCTTTACAACAAATGCTAAAGGAACTTCTACAGGCAGGAAACACAAGAGAAGGAAAATATTATTTTTTTTAAAAATCAAAATAGTAAAGAAGATGGAATAGGATCACGAAGTGAAGGGAAAGCCACTCAGTCATGCCTGACTCTTTGTGACCCCATGTACTATACTATGGAGTTCTGCAGGCCAGAATACTGGAGTGGGTAGCCTTTCCCTTCTCCAGGAAATCTTCCCAACCCAGGGATCAAACCCAGATCTCCGTCATTGCAGGTGGATTCTTTACCAGCTGAGCCACAAGGGGAAGTCCAAGAAAACTGGAGTGGGTAGCCTTTCCCTTCTCCAGCAGATCTTCCTGACCTAGGAATTTAACCAGGGTCTCCTGCACTGCAGACAGATTCTTTACCAACTGAGCTATCAGGGAAGTCCCCAATTACCTTAAATGTAAATGGATTAATTGCACCAACCAAAAGACATAGACTGGGTGGGTAAAGTGAAAACATTTACATGTATGCACTTTCTACTTACCACATCATCCTACTTAACTCCCCAAATTGTATGTAATATTTTATACTGTTCAGTTCAGTTCAGTCGCTCAGTCATGTCTGACTCTTTGCGACCCCATGAATTGCAGCACACCAGGCCTCCCTGTCCATCACCAACTCCCGGAGTTCACTCAGACTCACGTCCATCAAGTCAGTGATGCCATCCAGCCATCCCATCCTCTGTTGTCCCCTTCTCCTCCTGCCCCCAATCCCTCCCAGCATCAGGGTCTTTTCCAATGAGTCAACTCTTCACATGAGGTGGGCAAAGTACTAGAGCTTCAGCTTTAGCATCATTCCTTCCAAAGAAATCCCAGGGCTGATCTCCTTCAAAATGAACTCGTTGGATCTCCTTGTAGTTCAAGGGACTGTCAAGAGTCGTCTCCAACACCATAGTTCAAAAGCATCAATTCTTCTGCGCTCAGCCTTCTTCACAGTCCAACTCTCACATCCATACATGACCACAGGAAAAACCATAACCTTGACTAGACGGACCTTAGTTGGCCAAATAATGTCTCTGCTTTTGAATATACTATCTAGGTTAGTCATAACTTTTCTTCCAAGGAGTAAGCTGTTAGGTTAATCATATTTCCATTATGGCTTGCAATTGAATAATCTTTTATTTTTGTCTGACTATTGACTGTGAAAACTGATAAACATCTTTTACAATTGTGATTCAGTTCAGTTCAGTCCGGTCACTCAGTCGTGTCCAACCCCAAGAACTGCAACATGCCAGGCCTCCCTGTCCATCACCAACTCCTAGAGTTTACTCATACTCATGTCCATTGAGTCAATGATGCCATCCAACCATCTCATCCTCTGTTGTCCCCTTCTCCTCCCAATCTTCTCCCCTTCAATCTTTCCTAGCATCAGGGCCTTTTCAAATGAGTTGGCTCTTCCCACCAGGTTGCCAAAGTATTGGAGTTTCAGCTGCAACATCAGTCCTTCCAATGAACACTCAGGACTGATCTCCTTTAGGATAGACTAGATGGATCTCTTTACAGTCCAAGGGACTCTCAAGAGTCTTCTCTAACACCACAGTTCAAAAGCATCAATTCTTCAGTGCTCAACTTTCTTTATAGTCCAACTCTCACATCCATACATGACTACTGGAAAAACCATAGCCTTGAATATGTTGACAAAATAGTATCTCTGCTTTTTAATATGCTATCTAGGTTGGCCATAACTTTCCTTCCAAGGAGTAAGTGTCTTTTAATTTCATGGCTGCAGTCACCATCTGCATGATTTTGGAGCCCCCCAAAATAAAGTCAGTCACTGTTTCCCCATCTATTTCCCATGAAGTGATGGGACCAGATGCCATGATCTTTGTTTTCTGAATGTTGAGCTTTAAGCCAACTTTTTCACTCTCCTCTTTCGCTTTCATCAAGAGGCTCTTTAGTTCCTCTTCGCTTTCTGCCATAAGGGTGGTGTCATCTGCATACCTGAGTTTGTTGATATTTCTCCCGGCAGTTTTGATTCCAGCTTATGCTTCATCCAGCCCAGCGTTTCTCATGATATACTATTGTGAGATGTACTAATTTGATTATGTAATTATCATTTGTTTTAATACCATTATATCATGACTGGTCAATAGAAAATAATAGAATTTTATATCACTAAAACTATCATTTAATAGAAAGAACCTGCAATCAGTTTTTAAAATTCATTAGAATTGTCTTGGAATTTTCTGAATAGTACAAATGCCTAGGTTTTCTTTTTTCTCTCAAAACTCCAGATGTCATTCTAATGAACAGCCATGTTAAAACATGACTGAAGTATATGATGATCTTTTATCTAGCTTGTTTCACGTTTTCTGTTTCATATTCAGTGTTCCCATTTCATTTAGTTTATGGTTTCCAGTTTTTCCATCTCTTTTGTGTTGTTCTTTCTGAAGCTTTTATCAAATGTAGTAATTCAGTCTTTTTTAGCTTTTTTAGATATATAATATTCCATTTAATATACTTTTCAGAATTTAATTAACCAAATCTCTACTCATGGGCATTCTATTTAAGTATATATCTAAAATAAATGTACATTATACATCAACAAATAATATAAAATCAAACACAGGCACTTAGTAATAATCATGAACTGAAAAAATTATGATTTATTTATTATGGACTCATATCTTTAAGGTTATATTTAACACAGCATTCAATATGATTTTATGATATGAAAAAGACTTATCAGTTTATGTATTCTGTGCATTATATCTCCCAAAGATAAAATATCTTGAAAGAATCTGAAGAAATACATTGGTGGCAGAAGTTGTTGACATAGACAAAGCTGTGGTTTCCTAAGTGATATCAATAATAAATTTGTGACACGCTGATTGGGGAAAAAAAAGTATTGATTAGACCTCTGGAACATAGCTTGGATTTCTCATCACTAAAAGAGTTTGAGTTGGAGCACCAACAAGTAAATAAATCCCCTAATTAATAAGTGACATTCTGAGGTGTCTTGGTCATTCCTGTTGCATTACCTCATAGCATATTTTAGCTGTAGTTAAAAATCCTAAAGTACTCCTCTTGTTTCCCTTTCTCTGAGTAAAAATAAGAAGTATTTCTATGGTGTAAGCAATAGAAAATCAAATAACCAGGCACCCATATTAACAAAGAGGTTAAAAGGAACTTCATTGTCATGAGTAGGGGCAAAAATGAGGCAATTGGGGTAATAGTCTTTCCTTTCCTCTCCTCCTTATTTCTTTTTATTCCTTTTTTCCCCCCTTTGCCTTACTCATTTGCTTCTGCTGATGCACTTTGCTTTTTCTATTGTTTTTTGTTTCCTCTTCCTGATCTTGCCTTGTCTTGCTTATGTTAACTTCTATACAAGAGAATTTACACATGCATCTCACTATTTCTGTTGTTACATGGTGTGGGAGAGTAGCTGACTCCAGAGGTGAGGTAAATTAAATTAGCAAGTGAACTGTCTGCTCTCAGGCAGGGTGAATTTCCGGGAAAGCCTTCTAGGTGTCTAACTTGTGCACATTTTCCTCAGTTGTGCCGTTCACACACTCACCCTGAGACCATGCAGTTTTAAACTAACATTTCCCTTTGGAAACCATACATTTCCATTCACAACATCCATCCATCGATCACAGTTCTTTTCCTTCTAAGATGCACGACAGTCCAAAAACTGTTTTGTCATGAGTCTGTTATTGCTCTTAAAATGACATTGGTTATATTTGAGGAAAGCATTTCAAATCAAATCATGCAATAACTCACATAAAATAGCAGCTGTTTTTGAATCGCTTCACATACTATGTAAATAAAACAGTTCTGGCAGCGGAAGAACAAAACAGTCTTTGATAACACTCTAATTATTTATTACAACTGCTTTGATGTAGCATTTATCTGAACACAAGATATATTTTTAAAAGCTAGAAGGAAATTAAAAGTAAACAAAAGAATTGCACTCCTGACCAGCTTCTTTGCTTCAGGGTTATTATATTGGGCAGCTGCTAGGTTTTTTTTTTCATATTCTTTCAATTTCGTGGTTCTGGCTTCTCTATCAGATACACACAAATTACTAGAGTGTTTGAAATAGCAAGGCATAGGAAAAATATCATTTTTATTTGAGTTAAAATCAAACATTGATAACCAAATGTGTATTAATTGTGAAATTACCCTCTAATCCTCATTTCTTAAGTTTTAGTAAGTAGTTGGTTTTTCCTCAAGCACTGTCTTTGTTTAGTGTATTTAAGTGTATTCTTTAATATCGGGACATGAAGGGGAAAATAAGATATTAATAAGATCCTAGTAATGGAATAAATGTGCTGAAACATTTGATTTTTTTAATGAAATTCTTACAAGTGAGAACTCAAAATGTAGGAACAAGTTCTCACTTATTTTACTACTTAACAGAGAAAACACATATACTCAAAGAAATGACTGATTAAAGAAGAAATGTGTTTCTGATAATGGCTTGAGATGATATATGCCTAATATATTTTGTTTCATATTAATGTATATGGCTGAAAATGGAAATTCCTTAAGATCTGGCAATCATCCTCATTTCTACACTTAGTTTCAGGTTACTTATTGAATGGGTTTCATGGACATTTGGACATCTCAGAAAAATGTAAAATGCCTCTTCCCTTGTCTGGTGAAATAGGTATTAAAGAGAGAGGGAGCTCTTCATATGTCTACATTAAACAAAGCGTGTTATGAAATTGTTTTAAAGAACTCTAGAGTTGCTGTATTTGTTACAGACAGGCAAACCAAGGGGAGAAGTTGTGGCTTCTTGAAGGTAAATGAAATTGATTGTGGAAGTGGATTCCTGGATCAGAGTCACATGACTAGATGTTCTTTGAATGATCCAGGAGACAAAAGGAATGTGGAGGAGAAATGCACACTGGGAATGGCAAGAGATGGGAACATACAATCCAAAGTGTGCTTCACACTGTTCCCTGAGCTCCTCTTGTGGGCTTTTAATTCTTTTATTATTGCTTTTTGTTAGCATTTCCCTCTCTCCTATTTTTCTCTTATTTTCTCTTGTGTCTGAAATACATGTCTCCTAATCTTGAGGTGGCAAGTCTTTAGACTTCTTGTCACTGTTGGCCTTTGTGACCTAATGATTTTTAACTGGGGGGAGGGGCTGTCCTGTGCATCCTGCAGTGTGTAGCAGCACCCCTAGCCTCTACCTACCAGAAACCAGTGGTAACCCCTTCCCTCCAAGTGGTGGCAACCTAAAATATTTCCAAACATTGCTAAATGTTCCCTGTGATTTGGGGAAAATTCAACCATTGTTGTATATATTTACTGCCTCTTGCATTGATCTGTAGTTAATATATGCTGACTGCAACTGAATCCTGAACATGTTATTGATCCCTCCCAAGTTAGTTGCTAGGGATGCAAAAAAGAATTAACATATGTAAAACTTTCTTCTAGTATTGGAGTAGATTACTATTAGGTATCTTTGCATATGTTTATCTTTAGTTTCTTAATGGAAAATAATTGATGAAAATGAAAGATGTTTACTGATAGCTTTTTCTATGTATCCAGCTCAGTTCTACATGCTTTCATGTGTATTCCTTCAATGCTTTTAACAACCTATGTATCAAACTATTACTATCTTACATTCCCCATCCTTCATTCTTTCAGCAGCCAGTACTGTATTTTATTTTGTTTGTTACTGAATGGATATTTACTGCTCAACTATTGAGTATGGGGCTCTATACCAGGAAATCCTCTCTTCTTCGACTTGTGTGTGTATGTGTGTAGTTTCTTTTCTCATTATCGTTTCTTTTTTCCTGAAGGAATGGTACCATTTACCAGCACCCTTATAAATGCATGACAGGCTAATTGTAAACTATTTTTAGATTTTTGGAAGAAAAGTGCTTATCAAGAACACATCATGCTTGTGTCTTTGTCCAAATTGAGAAAGTTCTTCATTGGCAATAAAAAAGTTCCTGCAAGCTTGAGTAGTTATAATATCCTCTCCAATTGCTTTCTTCTGTCACATCAAATCAAATTCACTGCTTTTTCAATTATCCTTATTTTCCAAAATAGGCATCTCATAACTTTGAAATGAAAAATAAGGCACAAGTTTACAGATGTGCAGAGACTGTAGCCAGGATGTTAGAACTTAAAACTGCCACATGGACCGAGAGTAAAGTTGAAGCGAAAAGGGTGAATCCAGCTCAGACTATTGCCAAGAGCCCTGGTACAGCCCAGATCTGCCACTGCCTTGAATCCCTCCGTCATCTGCAGTTGGCTTAGAGGTCACACAGAGATAAGAGAAGTAGCGGCTATGCAGGGAGAGTGGGTGGCTCAAAAACAAAGTCAGCGCTTTGGTCACTTTATCAGTGCTGTGGGACAGAGCAGTAAGCTGTGCAGTGTTTAAATGGATCCTAGTTGGGATTGCCTTGACATTTGCCTAAAAGATACCCCCTTGGGACCTGGAGAATATGTCCTCCCTTAGCAAGATTGACCAAAATGTTCTTTCCAAAACATATGCCTCACTGCACTGATCTTACACATGTTTTGAATTATGCTTATTCAGGTGAGAGGGAGCTGATATATCAATGACCTAAGAAGTGAAACTTTTCTCCCCAAGCTTGCTTATGAAAAAATACTTATGTCTATGTCTGTACAACTTCAGATATCTACAGTTATCTGGGTTCCAGCCCAGGCCTACAGAATCACAATTTTCAGGGCAGTGGCTTAGTAAAACAATTACAAGCAAATAAACAATATTATTTATTAATCAGATACCACTAATGATTCCTATAATACTTTTTAAAAATATTAGTGGAAGGATAATGGCATAAAAATATTTTGAATTGTTTTAGAACTCTTATCTACTCATTATTAAAGGCTAACTCAGAGGTTAGCCTTGCTATCCATTAATGTATAAAAAAGACTATACTGTTACATGCATTATATATAAATGCAATATTTGCTATATATTATCTATAGTCTATTAAACAGATATGCTGCTCCTGCTGCTGCTAAGTCACTTCAGTCATGTCTGATTCTGTGTGACCCCATAGACGGCAGCCCACCAGGCTCCCCCGTCTCTGGGATTCTCCAGGCAAGAACACTGGAGTGGGTTGCCATTTCCTTCTCCAATGCATGAAAGGGAAAAGTGAAAGGGAAGTCACTCAGTCGTGTCCAACTCTTTGTGACCCCATGGACCAAAGCCTTCCAGGCTCCTCTGTCCATGGGATTTGCCAGGCAAGGGTACTGGAGTGGGGTGCCATCGCCTTCTCTGATTAAACAGGTATATAATATACAAATTATGCACTATTAGATATTAACTTACTGTATGTTAAAGAGAGGAAAAAGTGGTAGATTTCACCTATCACATAATCATAATATTTTGATTACAAGAAATAGTTGGAGATTGAAAGAGCCTTTGAGCACAGATCTTGATGAGGCAGGATTATCTTCAAATTCTCTTCTTTTCACGTATAGACAAGTTAAAATTGTTTTTCTTACTCCTGTATTATTTTGTCTTGGCTCAAGAAGATAATAATGAAGTGTTTTAGTAATGAATGTTCACATCTGAATAGCTGAGTAACCTCCATACCCTGAAACCTCTTCAAGCAAAGAGAGAGAAGAAAGGATGAAGGAAAGGGAAAGAAAATATAAAAGGGCTGCCTTGGGATGCTTGGACACGACATAAAAGAACAAAATGCAAACAGAAAACCAACAGAATCTTTAGCAAAGGAAACGACCAGGAAATTCACAAAAGGGACCAATGGGCAACAGAGTTGTAAAGACATGCTCAAACTCAGGAGAAATGAGGGAAATATAAATCAAACTAACGACATAGTATTTCATATCCAGCTGCCTGGTAAAACCTTATAAATCTGACTTCTTGTAGGACTTTATTTTATATAATCACTTCAGAGAACAATTTGCAATATCTATAAAGTTCTAATAAAGTTCCAATCCCAAAGAACGGCAATGCCAGAGAATGCTCAAACTACCACACAATTGCACTCATCTCGCACACTAGCAAAGTAATGCTCAAAATTCTCCAAGCCAGGCTTCAACAGTGTATGAACCGTGAACTTCCAGATGTTCCAATTGGATTTAGAAAAGGCAGAGGAAACAGAGGTCAAATTGCCAACATTCATTGAATCATTGAAAAAGCAAGACAATTCCAGAAAAATATCTACTTCTCCTTTGTCGACTATTGCGAAGACTTTGACTGTGTGGATCACAACAAACTGAAGAAAATTCTTCAAGAGATGGGAATACCAAGCCACCTGACCTGCCTCCTGAGAAATCTGTATGCAGGTTAAGAAGCAATAGTTAGAACTGGACATGGAAAAACAGACTGGTTTCAAATCAGGAAAGGAGTATGTCAAAGCTGTAAATTGTCACTCTACTTATTTAAATTATATGCAGAGTACATCATGAGAAAAGCCAGACTGGATGAAGCACAAGGTATAATCAAGATTACTAGGAGAAATATCAATAATCTCAGATATGCAGATGACACCACCCTTAAGGCAAAAAGCGAAGAACTAAACAGCCTCTTGATGAAAGTGAAAGAAGAGAGTGAAAAAGTTGGCTTAAAACTCAGCATTCAGAAAACTGAGGTCATGGCACCTGGTCCCATCACTTCATGGCAAATAGATGGGGTAACAATGGAAAAAGTGAGAGACTTTTTTGGGGCTCCAAAATCATGACAGATGGTGACTGTAGCCATGAAATTAAAAGACACTTGCTCCTTGAAAGAAAAGTTATGACCAATCTAGACAGCTTATTAAAAAGCAGAGACATTACTTTGCAAACAAAGGTCTGTCTAGTCAAAGATGCGTTTTTTCCGGTAGTCATGTATGGATGTGAGAGTTGGACTATAAAGTTGGACTATAAAGAAAGCTGAGCACCAAATAATTGATGCTTTTGAACTGTGGTGTTGGAGAAGACTCTTGAGAGTCCTCCAGCTGCCTGGTAAAAACTTATAAATCTGACTTCTTGTAGGACTTTATTTTTATAATCACTTCATAGAACAATTTGCAATATCTAATAAAGTTCTAATAAAGTTCCAATCCCAAAGAACGGCAATGCCAGGGAATGCTCAAACTACCACACAATTGCACTCATCTCACACACTAGCAAAGTAATGCTCAAAATTCTCCAAGCCAGGCTTCAACAGTGTATGAACCATGAACTTCCAGATGTTCCAATTGGATTTAGAAAAGGCAGAGGAAACAGAGGTCAAATTGCCAACATTCATTGAATCATTGAAAAAGCAAGACAATTCCAGAAAAATATCTACTTCTCCTTTGTCGACTATTGCGAAGACTTTGACTGTGTGGATCACAACAAACTGAGGAAAATTCTTCAAGAGATGGGAATACCAAGCCACCTGACCTGCCTCCTGAGAAATCTGTATGCACGTTAAGAAGCAATAGTTAGAACTGGACATGGAAAAACAGACTGGTTTCAAATCAGGAAAGGAGTATGTCAAGGCTGTAAATTGTCACCCTACTTATTTAAATTATATGCAGAGTACATCATGAGAAAAGCCAGACTGGATGAAGCACAAGCTATAATCAAGATTACCAGGAGAAATATCAATAATCTCAGATATGCAGATGACACCACCCTTAAGGCAAAAAGCGAAGAACTAAACAGCCTCTTGATGAAAGTGAAAGAAGAGAGTGAAAAAGTTGGCTTAAAACTCAGCATTCAGAAAACTGAGGTCATGGCACCTGGTCCCGTCACTTCATGGCAAATAGATGGGGAAACAATGGAAAAACTGAGAGACTTTTTTGGGGCTCCAAAATCATGGCAGATGGTGACTGTAGCGATGAAATTAAAAGACACTTGCTCCTTGAGAGAAAAGTTATGACCAATCTAGACAGCTTATTAAAAAGCAGAGACATTACTTTGCAAACAAAGGTCCGTCTAGTCAAAGATGCGTTTTTTCTGGTAGTCATGTATGGATGTGAGAGTTGGACTATAAAGAAAGCTGAGCACCAAATAATTGATGCTTTTGAACTGTGGTGTTGGAGAAGACTCTTGAGAGTCCCTTGGACTGCAAGGAGATCCAACCAGTCATCCTGAAGGAAATCAGTCCTGAATGTTCATTGGAAGGACTTATGCTGAAGCTGAAACTTCAATAATTTGGTCACCTGATGTGAAGATGTGACTCATTTGAAAAGACCCTGATGCTGCGAAAGATTGAAGGCTGGAGGAGAAGGGGATAACAGAGGATGAGATGGTTGGATGGCATCACCGACTCAATGGACATGAGTTTGAGTAAACTTCAGGAGTTGGTGATGAACAGGGAGGCCTGGCGTGCTGCAGTCCATGCGGTCGCAAATAGTTGGACATGACTGAGTGACTGAACTGAACTGAATAAAGTTTTTGAAGGAGTGCATGTTCTCAACAATTACACTCCTTTTTATATACCCTAAAACAGTGCTTCTCAAACTATTGTAAGTTTGGATATTTTTCCAATGGAAAAATGCAGGTTCTGTTTATAAGGCCTGGAGTGTGGCCTGAGAACAAGTGCCCCGTTGATGCCAATGCTGCTAACTCATGGACTAGCAAGATTTAGGGAAAGTGGGAATTATATTATATATGTGAAGGTGGGAATTATACAAGGTTTATCATAATATTAATTCTAATAGCAAAACACTGAAATTATGCTTATACATATTTAGTAAAAGTTTGAGAACCTGTGGGATAAGATCCTTCAAATTCATGACAATGGTTTTCTTCAGAGAATAAGAGAAAATAATTAGATAAGGAGGGATATGCAAGAGGCTAAAACTGTGTTTTATCTATGTTTGTGTATGAACTATTAGTTGCATAGTAGATATGTGTGTTTCTGACATGTGGGTTTCTATTACCATTTTTGCATGCTTTAGGATAATATCTAACTTTTAAAAAGCAGAAAGAGCCTAATCCATCCTAAACAGTGGCAGACTGGTATTTTTTAAAAACAATGTTAGTTCTTTAAATGTATAGTCCATTTTTCAGCTATTTTATATAATCTCATTTTAACCATGTGATAGGCAGATAATTATATCTTTTTCAAGTTCTTTACAAATGAAGAATCTGAAGGTCTTGCCCAAGTTCACAGAGCTAAGAAGTTGAGTCAAGATTTTAATCCAAGTCCACTTATCTAGAGTTTGATTACATTACTCTACATGTTCTTTCCTATAAATGTTTATCTTCTAACTAACAATAAATTGATTGCAGGATCAATCAATTACATAATATAACCATTAGATAAAAATGTTTTCAAGTCAAGAAACATGAAACTTCATAAACCAACTTCTCCCTTCCTACTGTCTCATACATGGTAGGTCGAGTCACAAAATTCATCATGAGTGAGAAATTGTATAGCCCTGCTTAGGACACAAATTGGTAACTAAGTCATCAAAAAAGTGGCCAAAATGAAAATGTTATAGCTTACTTTAATGACACAAAGGCTAATATACCTTATTTTTGGTCTTCAGGATCCTAAAATATGTCTTGATATCAGTATTATATTTTTGTTTGTTTGTTTGTTTGTTTTCATCCAAGAGGTGCTGTAATATAATAGTGAAGACTACAGAATGTGCCATCCTGATCTTGGCTCCAGAATCCAGCTTTAGCATTTTCTGCTTGCATGGTCTTTAGCAAATCGTCCATTTGAATCATAATATCTATTAGTAATGTGATAGACACTCAATAAACATTCAGGAAAAAAGTCAAAGGAACACTCTTAAGGAATAATAAAATCTATAGGGACAGAGAATAATTTTAAAGTAACAAATAAAGAGTAAGACACAAAATGCTTCTCTTGCTGATATTAGTTAAGAGAGAATAAAAGCCTGAGATAGCATTGGCAAATCAACCCTAATCCAAGGTTTTTGTACAAATTGTGTATGATCATGCCATATTTTCAAAAGGATGCAAGGACTTTCACCCACATTTAAATAATCATATTAACTATATAAATCTGTATTGGGAAAGGGATTGCAGTAGGCATAAATTGAAGCTAACAGGTGTCTAAGGCAAAGTGGGAATAATTCCAGAAGACAGTTTTGGTTTGTTTTTTGAACCACTATCTCTTTGGACAGAATCTTATCTATTCCCTGTTAATATACTTAAGTGTTTGCCAAGGTTGGAGAGAAGAAAGAATGCTTATCTTGGAGAGAATTATCTGCTGAATATTTACACTGTAAGTCTATTTAAAATGTATTTGTCTAAGTGGGTACTAAGTGAGGTTAAGTTGATAGAAAGTCTTTGTCCTTCTCTTTCATTTCTTAGCCATTAAAAATAACAACAAAAATAAATACACAAAACAGTAATGCGGCTGGAAGCAGAGATTAAGTTATGAGCCTTCCACTTTGAAAATTTTCACTATTGTTGAATAACAGAAATCTCTCATGAACAAAAGTGCTTTTTCTTTTTCTTTTCTTCTACACAGTCCATGCTCATGTGAACCCTCTGAACCTGACTCAGCTAGGGTAATGCTACATAAAACTAAACACAAATGGGATTTCTACCCCAGCATTCTCTAACTCATGGGAAAAATACAATCAGTCCAGTTCAGTCATTCAGTCGTGTCCAACTCTTTGTGACCCCATGAACCACAACATGCCAGGCGTCCCTGTCCATCACCAACTCCTAGAGTTTACACAAACTCATGTCCATTGAGTCAGTGATGCCATCCAACCATCTCGTACTCTGTCATCCCCTTCTCCTGACTTCAATCTTTCCCAATATCAAGGTCTTTTCAAATGAGTCAGCTTTTCGCATCAGAAACCTGACTCAGCTAGTGTAATGCTACATAAAACTAAACACAAATGGGATTTCTACCCCAGCATTCTCTAACTCATGGGAAAAATACAATCAGTCCAGTTCAGTCACTCAGTCGTGTCCAAGTCTTTGCGACCGCATGAACCACAGCATGCCATGCCTCTCTGTCCATCACCAACTCCTGGAGTTTACACAAACTCATGTCCACTGAGTCAGTGATGCCATCCAACCATCTTGTACTCTGTCATCCCCTTCTCCTGACTTCAATCTTTCCCAATATCAAGGTCTTTTCAAATGAGTCAGCTTTTCGCATCAGTTGGCCAAAATATTGGAGTTTTAGCTTCAACATCACACCTTCCAATGAACACCCAGGACTGATCTCCTTTAAAATGGACTGGTTGGATTTCCTTGCAGTCCAAGGGACCCTCAAGAGTCTTCTCCAACACCACAGCTCAAAACCATCAATTATTCTGCATTCAGCTTTCTTTATAGTCCAACTCTCACATCCATATATGACTACTGGAAAAACCAGAGCCTTGACTAGACAGACCTTTGTTGACAAAGTAATGTCTCTGCTTTTTAATATGCTGTCCAAGTTGGTCATGTCTTTCCTTCCAAAGAGTAGGTGAAGTTGCTCAGTCGTGTCCGACTCTTTGTGACCCCGTGGACTGCAGCCTTCCAGGCTCCTCTGTCCATGGGATTCTCCAGGCAAGAATACTGGAGTGGGTTGCCATTTCCTTCTCCAGGGGATCTTCCTGACCCAGGGATCGAACCCAGGTCTCCCACATTGGAGGCAGACACTTTAACCTCATCTTTTAATTTCATGGTTGCAACCACCATCTGCAGTAATTTTGGAGCCCCGCAAAATAAAGTCAGACACTGTTTCCACTGTTTCCCCATCTATTTCCCATGAATTGATGGGACCAGATGCCATGATCTTCATTTTCTGAATGTTGAGCTTGAAGCCAATTTTTCACTATCCACTTTCACTTTCATCAAGAGGCTTTTTAATTCCTCTTCACTTTTTGCCATAAAGGTGGTGTCATCTCCATATCTGAGGTTATTGATATCTCTCCCAGCAATCTTGTTTCCAGCTTGTGTTTCTTCCAGCCCAGCATTTCTCATGATGTACTCTGCATAGAAGTTAAATAAGCAGGGTGACAATATACAGCCTTGACGTACTCCTTTTCCTATTTGAAACCAGTCTGTTGTTCCATGTCCAGTTCTAACTGTTGCTTCTTGACCTGCATATAGGTTTCTCAACAGACAGGTCAGGTGGCCTGGTATTCCCATCTCTTTCAGAATTTTCCACAGTTTACTGTGATCCACACAGTCAAAGGCTTTGGCATAGTCAATAAAGCAGAAATATATTGTTTTTCTGGAACTCTCTTGCTTTTTCGATGATCCAGTAGATGTTGGCAATTTGATCTCTGGTTCCTCTGCCTTTTCTAAAACCAGCTTGAACATCTGGAATTTCACAGTTCATGTATTGCTGAAGCCTGGCTTGGAGAATTTTGATACTTTACTAGCATGTGAGATGAGTGCAATGTGCGGCAGTTGAACATTCTTTGGCATTGCCTTTTTTTTTTTAAGATTGAAATGAAAATTGACCTATTTTGGTCCTGTGGCCACTGCTGAGTTTCCCAAATTTGCTGGCATATTGAGTGCAGCACTTTCACAGCATCATCTTTCAGGATTTGAAATAGCTCCACTGGAATTCCATCACCTCCAGCTTTGTTTGTAGTAATGCTTTTTAAGGCCCACTTGACTTCACATTCCAGGATGTCTGGCTTTAGGTTAGTGATCACACCATCATGATTATGTGTGTCATGAAGATTTTTTTTTTGTACAGTTCTTCTGTGTATTCTTGCCACCTCTTAATATCTTCTGCTTCTGTTAGGTGCATACCGTTTTTGTCCTTTATCGAGCCCATCTTTGCATGAAATGTTCCCTTGGTATCTCTAATTTTCTTGAAGAATCTCTAATCTTTCTCATTCTGTTGTTTGCCTCTATTTCTCTGCATTAATCGCTGAGGAAGGCTTTCTTATCTCTCCTTGCTATTCTTTGGAACTCTGCATTCAAATGGGTATATCTTTCCTTTTCTCCTTTGCTTTTCACTTCTGTTCTTTTCACAGTTATTTGTAAGGCCTCCTCAGACAGCCATTTTGCTTTTTTGCATTTCTTTTCCATGGGGATAGTCTTGATCCCTGTCTCCTGTACAATGTCACGAACCTCCGTCCATTGTTCATCAGGCACTCTATCAGATCTAGTCCCTTAAATCTATTTCTCCCTTCCACTGTATAATCATAAGGGATTTGATTTAGGTCATGCCTGAATGTTCTGGTGGTTTTCCCTACTCTTTTCAATTTAAGTCTGAATTTGGCAATAAGGGGTTCATGATCTGAACCACAGTCCACTCCTGGTCTTGTTTTTGCTGTCTGTTTAGAGTTTCCCGTTAGTGGAATCTATAGGACGCAGATTTATTTCACACATTGAGGACTTGCTTTAAATACGTTTGCTAAACTCAGTCCCAGAGTTTCTGTTTGGTAGATCTAGGGTCATGTTCAAGAACTTGCATTTCTAATTACGAGATGATGCTAATGCTGCTGGGCCCTGTGAGAACTTTGCTTTAATATAAACACATTTACCAAGAGTGGTTTGTAACTCGAATGCTCAAACTCTCTGGTTTAAATTCAAGTGCCCCAATTTATTAGCTATGTGACACTGGCAGAGTTACCTACCTTTTTGTACTTCAGTTCCCTATGTATAAAGGGGGAGAAATGATAGTCTTTCAGAGAGAATTGTTGCAACAATTAAATGAGAGAGTAATTATAAGACAGAGTCTTAGTTGCTCACATCCTTGCTAACATTTGGTGTTGTTGCATTTTACTTTTTTATTATTTCATCAATCAAAGGGGTATAAAAGATAGTGTTACTATAATTACTGTTTTTTTTTTATTTATTTATCTTGTTTTACAATAGTGTATTTGTTTTTTGTCATACATTGACTTGAATCCACCATGACAGTGTACCTGTGTTCCCCATCCTGAACCCCCTCCCACCTCCCTCCTCATCCCTTCCCTCTGGGTCATCTCAGTGCACCAGCCCCGAGCACCCTGCATCATGTATCAAACCTAGACTGGCAATTTGTTTCACATACGATATTCTACATGTGTCAATGCCATTCGCCCATATCATCCCACCCTCGACCTCTCCCAGAGTCCAAAAGACTGTTCAGTACATCTGTGTCTCTTTTGCTGTCTCACATAAAGGGTTATCATTACCTTCTTTCTAAATTCCATATATATCCGTTAGTATAAGGCAATGTCACCTGACTCCAGCACTCTTGCCTGGAGAATCCCATGGACGGAGGAGCCTGGTGGGCCGCAGTCCATGGAGTCGCTAAGAGTCAGAGACGACTGAACGACTTCACTTTCACTTTTCACTCTCATGCATTAGAGAAGGAAATGGCAACCCACTCCAGTATTCTTGCCTGGAGAATCCCAGGGACTGGGGAGCCTGGTGGGCTGCCGTCTATGGGGTCACACAGAGTCAGACACGACTGAAGCGACTTAGCAGCAGCAGCAGCAGCATACTGTATTGGTGTTTTTCTTTCTGGCTTACTTCACTCTGTATAAGAGGGTCCAGTTTCATCCACCTCATTAGAACTGATTCAAAAGTATTTTTTTAATGGCTGAGTAATATTCCATTGTGTATATGTACCACAGCTTTCTTATCCATTCATCCTTTTTAGGTAAATGTAGGTAGAGGATTTCAAGTTGTGTAATGCATGTAATTGTTCCTAAAAATTAAAGTCTNGCAAGAATACTGGAGTGGGTTGCCATTTCCTTCTCCAGGGGATCTTCCTGACCCAGGGATCGAACCCAGGTCTCCCACATTGGAGGCAGACACTTTAACCTCATCTTTTAATTTCATGGTTGCAACCACCATCTGCAGTAATTTTGGAGCCCCCCAAAATAAAGTCAGACACTGTTTCCACTGTTTCCCCATCTATTTTCCATGAATTGATGGGACCAGATGCCATGATCTTCATTTTCTGAATGTTGAGCTTTAAGCCAATTTTTCACTATCCACTTTCACTTTCAACAAGAGGCTTTTTAATTCCTCTTCACTTTTTGCCATAAAGGTGGTGTCATCTCCATATCTGAGGTTATTGATATCTCTCCCAGCAATCTTGATTCCAGCTTGTGTTTCTTCCAGCCCAGCATTTCTCATGATGTACTCTGCATAGAAGTTAAATAAGCAGGGTGACAATATACAGCCTTGACGTACTCCTTTTCCTATTTGAAACCAGTCTGTTGTTCCATGTCCAGTTCTAACTGTTGCTTCTTGACCTGTATATAGGTTTCTCAACAGGCAAGTCAGGTGGTCTGGTATTCCCATCTCTTTCAGAATTTTCCAGTTTATTGTGATCCACACAGTCAAAGGCTTTGGCATAGTCAATAAAGCAGAAATATATTGTTTTTCTGGAACTCTCTTGCTTTTTCGATGATCCAGTAGATGTTGGCAATTTGATCTCTGGTTCCTCTGCCTTTTCTAAAACCAGCTTCAACATCTGGAATTTCACAGTTCACGTACTGCTGAAGCCTGGCTTGGAGAATTTTGATACTTTACTAGCGTGTGAGATGAGTACAATGTGCAGCAGTTGAACATTCTTTGGCATTGCCTTTTTTTTTAAGATTGAAATGAAAATTGACCTTTTTTGGTCCTGTGGCCACTGCTGAGTTTTCCAAATTTGCTGGCATATTGAATGCAGCACTTTCACAGCATCATCTTTCAGGATTTGAAATAGCTCCACTGGAATTCCATCACCTCCAGCTTTGTTTGTAGTAATGCTTTTTAAGGCCCACTTGACTTCACATTCCAGGATGTCTGGCTTTAGGTTAGTAATCACACCATCATGATTATGTGTGTCGTGAAGTTTTTTTTGTACAGTTCTTCTGTGTATTCTTGCCACCTCTTAATATCTTCTGCTTCCGTTAGGTGTATACCGTTTTTGTCCTTTATCAAGCCCATCTTTGCATGAAATGTTCCCTTGGTATCTCTAATTTTCTTGAAGAATCTCTAATCTTTCTCATTCTGTTGTTTGCCTCTATTTCTCTACATTAATTGCTGAGGAAGGCTTTCTTATCTCTCCTTGCTATTCTTTGGAACTCTGCATTCAAATGGGTATATCTTTCCTTTTCTCCTTTGCTTTTCACTTCTGTTCTTTTCACAGTTATTTGTAAGGCCTCCTCAGACAGTCATTTTGCTTTTTTGCATTTCTTTTCCATGGGGATGGTCTTGATCCCTGTCTCCTGTACAATGTCACGAACTTCTGCCCATTGTTCATCAGGCACTCTATCAGATCTAGTCCCTTAAATCTATTTCTCCCTTCCACTGTATAATCATAAGGGATTTGATTTAGGTCATACCTGAATGTTCTGGTGGTTTTCCCTACTCTCTTCAATTTAAGTCTGAATTTGGCAATAAGGGGTTCATGATATGAACCACAGTCCACTCCTGGTCTTGTTTTTGCTGTCTGTTTAGAGTTTCCCATTAGTGGAATCTGTAGGACTGCAGATTTATTTCACACATTGAGGACTTGCTTTAAATACGTTTGCTAAACTCAGTCCCAGAGTTTCTGTTTGGTAGATTAGGGTCATGTTCAAGAACTTGCATTTCTAATTACGAGATGATGCTAATGCTGCTGGGCCCTGTGAGAACTTTGCTTTAATATAAACACATTTACCAAGAGTGGTTTGTAACTCGAATGCTCAAACTCTCTGGTTTAAATTCAAGTGCCCCAATTTATTAGCTATGTGACACTGGCAGAGTTACCTACCTTTTTGTACTTCAGTTCTCTATGTATAAAGGGGGAGAAATGATAGTCTTTCAGAGAGAATTGTTGCAACAATTAAATGAGAGAGTAAGTATAAGACAGAGTCTTAGTTGCTCACATCCTTGCTAACATTTGGTGTTGTTGCATTTTACTTTTTTATTATTTCATCAATCAAAGGGGTATAAAAGATAGTCTTACTATAATTACTGTTTTATTTTTTTAATTAATTAATTTATTTATCTTATTTTACAATAGTGTATTGGTTTTTTGCCATACATTAACTTGAATCCACCATGACAGTGTACCTGTGTTCCCCATCCTGAACCCCCTCCCACCTCCCTCCTCATCCCTTCCCTCTGGGTCATCCCAGTGCACCAGCCCCGAGCACCCTGCATCATGTATCAAAGCTAGACTGGCAATTTGTTTCACATATGATATTCTACATGTATCAATGCCATTCTCCCATATTATCCCACCCTCGCCCTCTCCCAGAGTCCAAAAGACTGTTCAGTACATCTGTGTCTCTTTTGCTGTCTCGCATAAAGGGTTATCGTTACCTTATTTCTAAATTCCATATATATGCGTTAGTATAAGGCAATGGCACCCGACTCCAGCACTCTTGCCTGGAGAATCCCATGGACAGAGGAGCCTGGTGGGCCGCAGTCCGTGGAGTCGCTAAGAGTCATTGACGACTGAACGATTTCACTTTCACTTTTCACTCTCATGCATTAGAGAAGGAAATGGCAACCCACTCCGTATTCTTGCCTGGAGAATCCCAGGGACTGGGGAGCCTGGTGGGCTGCCGTCTATGGGGTCACACAGAGTCAGACACAACTGAAGCAACTTAGCGGCAGCAGCAGCAGCATACTGTATTGGTGTTTTTCTTTCTGGCTTACTTCACTCTGTATAAGAGGCTCCAGTTTCATCCACCTCATTAGAACTGATTCAAAAGTATTCTTTTTAATGGCTGAGTAATATTCCATTGTGTATATGTACCACAGCTTTCTTATCCATTCAACCTTTTTAGGTAAATGTAGGTAGAGGATTTCAAGTTGTGTAATGCATGTAATTGTTCCTAAAAATTAAAGTCTATATTGATGATATTAGTGGCTATTCTCTGGTTGAGACACTCATCTTGATTAAAAAATTACTCTAATAGAAAAGATGTAGGAAGTGGGTGATATTTTTTATGACTGCTCCCACCACATATGCTTTACATATCATAGAGTTGATTCTCATAGCATTCATAAGAAATAGAAAAGAGTCTGTACTTATTACTTATAACAAGCAAACTTAAAGGTTGAGGGACTTGTCAAAAGGTTGAATTGAGCTAGCTATTGGTTGAATTGAGCTAGTTAAACAGCTAAGAAGTTATTCATTTCTTGAGCACCAACTTCAAATAGGAATTACATATATCTTTCCTTTTGCATGAAGGACACTTACCCCATATATCCACTCTGCTCAATCACTCACTTTCTTCAAGTTTTTGCTCAAGCATTCTCTTCTCATAAACCTTCCTTGACAACACTCCATCTGTGTGTGTATGCATGTGTGTGTGCATTTGGTAATGTACTTAATGCTCTTATACAAAATATTAGATGTTATTAGATATCAGTGTATACTTGCAAATACCATGAGAATGAAAAACGTTAGGTTTTTTAAAAAACAAATAATACATTAAATCACTTTGTGTTTATTACAATATTTTCAACTTGAATATCTTTTATATGCAATAATTCTCTGGGTAAATAAAAAAATCTCCAAACATTTTATATAACTTTATTATTTTAAGAAAACCATAAGCCTCCAGAATATGTCTTCATCACATGGTTAAATTATATTAATAAAAGGATAATAGGGTAACTGTAGCAGTGATGTCTTGTCAACAAAATTCTTGGTATATAAAAAAGCAAAAATTAGAAAATGAGTATAGTGATATGTGAATAAAACCACTAAGGCTACATTGTATGTAAAAAGTGGTCCTGAGTAAGGACCATCTTCGGAGAGTTCTGGAGTACTCATAAATTGTATTTGCTCAAATAGTAATTAAATTAAGACTGGATAATGCTTTCTGCAATGGCTTCCACATGAGGTCTTCTGGAAATTTTCCTTTTGCATGAAGGACACTTACCCCATATATCCACTCTGCTCAATCACTCACTTTCTTCAAGTTTTTGCTCAAGCATTCTCTTCTCATAAACCTTCCTTGACAACACTCCATCTGTGTGTGTATGCATGTGTGTGTGCATTTGGTAATGTACTTAATGCTCTTATACAAAATATTAGATGTTATTAGATATCAGTGTATACTTGCAAATACCATGAGAATGAAAAACGTTAGGTTTTTTAAAAAACAAATAATACATTAAATCACTTTGTGTTTATTACAATATTTTCAACTTGAATATCTTTTATATGCAATAATTCTCTGGGTAAATAAAAAAATCTCCAAACATTTTATATAACTATTATTTTAAGAAAACCATAAGCCTCCAGAATATGTCTTCATCACATGGTTGAATTATATTAATAAAAGGATAATAGGGTAACTGTAGCAGTGATGTCAACAAAATTATTGGTGTATAAAAAAGCAAAAATTAGAAAATGAGTATAGTGATATGTGAATAAAACCACTAAGGCTACATTGTATGTAAAAAGTGGTCCTGAGTAAGGACCATCTTCGGAGAGTTCTGGAGTACTCATAAATTGTATTTGCTCAAATAGTAATTAAATTAAGACTGGATAATGCTTTCTGCAATGGCTTCCACATGAGGTCTTCTGGAAATCAACTGACATCTTTCAAGTCACTGCAGAGTATTACTAACAAGTAGGACTGAGGAAAACCTGTTATTTTTGTTATGCATCTCGCAGGTACTAGAATATACTTTTCTTCTCTCATCACAGTTCAGAATGATTTTAATTTGATTGAAGATTCATTAATTCTAACATGATTTTAAGTATTTTTCCCTGTGGCTGTTATTTACCTTGACAGTCTTTAAGAATCTGGGTCCTGTTTTCTATTTCTTGATGGATTGCCACTCCAGTACAAGTCTTTGTGCAGTGAAAGAAAGTAGTTAAAAATGGCTAACACCGTTTTCCTTTTTGCCTTTAATTTGCCAATTAAAGGAAGAGGTACTCTATCTTTCCCTATACCAGCATCACAGATACGCTGCAGCTACCTTTCCATCACCTTAATGTACTCAAGTACAGACCTGGGTGATAATAAGGCCCCATTACCACTACTTTGACTCTTTTATGTACTGCTGGAAATTTTTCTTCTTAATTTCACAGTTCAGTGCCACTCTTTGGATTTAGTACTTTGAAATTTTCTCTCTAGTTTCTTTTCTGAACTACTTTTTCTTTTTTAACTTTCTATCCACAATAACTTCAGAAAACTGCCAGGACCTCTATTTTTTTTTTTTT